>JBAMBE010000674.1:600000-854519 GCA_037043585.1 Drosophila mimica
CTTCTATTTTATATATAATATGCATATGCATATTATTGATCAATTGAATGGAATCAATTGATTAAATTTCATTAATATCGGATAAGAAACACCTAAGTTATAGTCGAAAATATGTTTTCATATTGATCTACTTGTTGTCAGCAGCTAAAAGCATTTTCTGTATGTCGAGCTCACTCGACTACAGCATTCTTACTTGCTTTAAATAAAATATTTAATATCCATAATATACAACAACATTTTGAGATCACTTGGATCACATGATCTGTTTCAAAATCAGCTCCCCACGTCCTCCTGTGGTACTTCTTTATTTTTTCCCCGGACTTGCTGTTTTCACTAATCAGTTTGCTAGAATATTCTTGGCATTCTGTTTCCGTGAAAAACTGGATTGTGCCGCTTTCCTCAAAATTCCAAATAAACTGAAATACTGTATGCATATACATTTGACGTACGTACTAGTACTCTGGCAAGTACTTAGACCCGTGATCATTGCCGCACTTTTATACATACTGATACTCATACTCGCACCTCATCCGTATGTATGTACTTTCTTTGGCTTCTCTTTGGCGTATTGAACATTTCGATAATAATTGAACTGCGCAAATTTGTAAATTTGTTTTGCCTTTTTTCCAATTTGGTATTTTCATTCTGCTTTGCTTCACAAAATTGTTTTCATCATTGTTGTTGTTCTTGTGTGAAATTTTGCTGGGATTGTTTATAATAAAGAGCAAAGAATCGAGCCACATCGTGTCTGTTGGGCAATGGAACTTAATTTTCATGTTGATCTTTTCTTTTCTTGTGTCGATTTTTTTTGTTGGTTTTTTTCTTTGTTGACTTCAGTTTAAAAATAAAAGATAAATTATCTGCTGGCTGTCTATTTTGGCCCCGCCCAACATTTACGCCCACAACGCTTGTTTACAAGACGGAAATGCGCACCAAAGGCCCCTGAACGACCCCCTTTCGATTTCCTAGCACTGACAATCAACAATGTCTGGTATTAATAATTGTTGATCTGACAGAACGAAAACAAACATTTAATACATATTTTAACAGGCTTATGGCTGTGTTCAGAAAGGCCTTTACAGTATTTCATAGAACTTGCGAAAATTACTTGCTTATACTACGTACGTATACAATATGTACAATAAGTACGCGGGAACCGAGTCATTTTTACCTTCAACAAACAAATGGGGGAAAAAAAGTTTTCTCAGCTATCGAATGCTGTTAAATTAAAATGTACAAATTTCGCTTCTTTTATTATAATTATTATTAACTCGATTTTCTGGTTAAGTTTTGAGGAAGTTTGAAAATACCCTTTTCTTTTTTCTAGGAACTATCGATCGTTGATTAAATATTTAAAAATATAGGCTACCAACAATCTCCGATCTACTATATATAATGAAAATATGCACTTTATCTTTTTTTTATATATGTACATGCATTAAAATATTATAGAACGAGCAAGTAGCTGTCTTTTGTTCTTTATGAAAAACATACCAAACCTGCAAAAATTAACTAAGTATTTTTTAAATGTAAACATTTTCGTAATTTCTTCTGTACTTTCTCTTTTATTTTTGCAGATGTAGAAGAGTTGTCCACGAAACTGATGGCCAAACTGGCCGAGGTGCAGAGTCTGGATGGTGGCACCTTCTTCATAGGCAATGCGGATGCGTTGCGGGGTCTGCCCGCCTCGGCCATGACGGCGGCGGCGGCGTCGCCGCAGTCGGGCAACTTCCAGCCGCAACATGTGCTGCTGCCTGGTAAGTGTGTCAAAGGTCAAACCACTTGAGATCGTCTACCAGTTCAATGTGATACGCCTGGCAGGGGACTGGGCTGGGGCGGGAACGGGAACGGCGACTGTGACTGAGCTGGGCGTTGCAAACACGCCGCGGGGTTGCATTCTACAAACGAAAGAATTTCATTTTTTCATTTGTATGTGTATTTTTGTGTTATTTTTGTTGTATGTTTGCTCCTTTTTGACCAAAGCGTTTGCGAATTTGCATTTAAATTGGCCATTGAGCCCGTGGGCGGCGGCCTCTTGGCGGCGACAATAGCCGTTTAATGGGCCCATCCAATGCGATCGCAATTGATTCCGTGGCAAATGCAAATGGGAACGCGCCCGCACAGAATATTAATACCGACTCAATGGGGGACTACGGCTGTCACTCAGTTTTGACAGCCATGCCTGTGGCCTACAGCTCAAAATTTTACTCATATTTCTTTCTCTCTCTCTCCCTTGTCTCTTTTGCTCGCCGTCTTCAGTGGAGAAGCATGCCAAGCATCAGGAGCGACGCATTCTAAAAACGCTGCAACCGGGCAACGTATACATCGAGGAGAACAACGGAATCGGTATCGTAGGCGGAGTTGGACTTTTGGCCGGATCGAAAGGCTGAAGCTGAAATACTGGCCAGCACTTAATGCATTTTTTGTTAACAACTTAAGTGTACATTTACGTCTGGTACCACGTATAAAAGGCAAAAGAGCAGCACCACCAAAAACAACAAAAACAACAACAGCAATCAGCATCTTTACACAAAATGAAAACTGAAAGGAGCTCGCAAACTTGCAAAACTGAAGAAATATATTAAATACGCGTACGAGTATATATTATTGCCTAATATTTAATTTAAATGTTATGTTGACTTGTTTGTAATGCAAAGGTACAGCAATTAATTACTATAATTAATAAATAACTATTTAAATTGCGCTTCTCACGTTCAAAGCTGGCAAATCGTTTGGCCAAAATTACAGAAATTTGACTTTCGAAAAACTACTCAAATTCAATAAAACATTTATATACATTTTGTATGTTTTTAATTCATTAATATTTTAGTATCAATTCACGAATTTATATTTGGAAATTTTAAATTTCGCCAGTGGATAAATTTAAATTTGTAGCCAAACTGTTTGCCGCAATGAACGTTTATTGAATTCTAAATACGAAATTGGCAAATCGTTTTGTAAATAAATAAAAGTCGTTCTGTTTTTTTTTTTTTTTTTTTTTTTTTGCTTTTTAGAGCAAGAGTGTGAAAGAGAGAGCGAGCGAGAGCGAACGAGATCGAACAGAGTTACAAACTATGAATGCATTATAATATGATAAAAAAAATTATACTTAATGTAAATATTAAGGCGAGCGAACGTGACGAGTGGAACAGAACCAAGCAATATCTTCAGCATATCGGCTACTATATGGTTAATATATAGTAGTGCATAATGTATATCATACATTTTATCGTTTATCCATAACCCACACCCACTTCCACACATACTCATACATATATATGCTAATATATATTTATATTTTTAAATATACATATGCGAACATATTAAACGTATATTAACTATAAAGAACTTTTTTTATTTGTTCTTATCGAAAAGCGAAAATATTAATTTAGGATTATAAATATTTAATATTTTATAATTATTAAAACGCATTCGAAATTGGCTTGAGCGCATTAAAATAAAAATGTAACTAATAACAACAAACGACAAATTGAAACACAAAAAATTTTTAAAATTCAAGCAACAAGTACAATAAATTAAAAAAGAAAAAAATGGAAAAATGAAAAATGTTTATAATTTAAGTGCTATAAGTGTGCAACAATAAAAAGTTTTATAAATTTATTGACTTGTTTTAACCTAATTTTAATTGTTCGGTATGTTCATTGAGTGAATTGAAGGCTACCCATTGATTTCTTGCCACCAGTCTGCAAAGGCGCTCAGCGGGAAACAGGATAGAGAGGGAGAGCGACCCTGAAGATTGAAAATTGAATCATTCACTCGATATTTATGGCGGGTAGCGATAAAATACCCAACTCTGGCGGAACATGTTTAATTTTATTCCATTGAAACTAATGTATTTTGTTTGAAATTTATGAACATTCAAAGAAACGATTGATCCATGGCAACTGCATATAAACATACATATATATGAGTGCTACAGATTGTATACCCTAACTTTTACATACAAAAGCCACTAGATTGTTCCACTGGAAGCTATACGATATAGTAGGTCGATATTAATGATTTTTTATTTTTCTTTCAAGAGCTTTTCTTCCGTGTGGCTAGTTCGCATATAAATATACAGATGGACATGACTGCATCGATTCTCCCTCTCTCTCGCTCTCTCTCCCTGTCTATATATATATATCTATATACTTTATTGGGTTGGACACGTCACCTTCAAGTTTTTCGGCAAAGCTAAATTCCCTTTGCAAAGGTATATTGTAGATCTTGTTGTACCTATTCGAAATTTCTCACTTTTGCAACAATTAGAATGGTATTTGCTCCTACAGCTTATTTGATTTTGGCCTAATAAAAAGTAAAATTTGTATGCAAACATAATGTGTACTCGTATTTATCTAAAATATCTCTATCATTGTGACTTTAGGATCCCTAGCGCATCTTGCATCTTTTTTGTCTGTGCAATTCGATCGATCAGTTGCCACGCCTCCAAGTCTACTCAGTTCATAGCCAAACTGGCACCTGTAAAGGCAACTTCTTTAAAAATCTAAAAAAAAAACAACTGTCGGAATCATACCTATCATATTGCATATGTCTCCTACCGGGCCTTACACAATACTTGGCGAAGGCTTAATGCTCTATCTGTAAAGGGTATAAGAGCATGTTGCTAAATGCAAATGTCTCCAATGATGTTGCTGAATGTTTATGGGGTGATAGAGAGGTAGAGAGAGAGAGAAAGATGGAGAGAGAGAGAGTGAGAGAGAAGGAAGGGGGGTTGGGGTAATGGGAGCGCGTAAGGCAGGAAACGTCTTTCAATGGAAATGAAAACGAAAATGAAAATGGAAATGGGTAGAGACAGAGACAGAGACAGAGGCAGAGGCCCCTATCACCCCTACAAGCCGCTATCCGTATCTCTGGTATCAATAGTTGCTCTCGTGGGTGCATTAAGCATATTGCATTTGGTGTTTTGCATTCGACGATTAACATTGAAAATGGAAATGGCAAACGACGAACGCCTTTGAATTTATAAATGTTGCTTTTGCAGTTACACAATTAGATGCTTGTTAAGGCAACAATGTTAATGCTGGTGTTGTTGGTTGGTTGTTGTTATTGGCACATCAAAGCGCGAGTTTGGCTTAGCCAAGGCATAAATGGCGACGGGCCGACTGAAAAACGCGCAAACATTTCTAATGGAAATCCGAAGACAACAACAATAACAACAATCGACACCCATTGCTTATTCCATGCACGAGCCGTGAGACTTTCTTGTTTGTTGTTGCTGTTGCTATTGCTGTTGTTTTTTCAGCTGTTGTATATTTGCCAATGCTGCCCCCATGTCTTGGACTGGCTAACAGAAATTAATTAGCTGCGACGTGGCATAAATTAGAAACAAAAAAAAAGCAAATTAAAAAAAATATTCAAACCAAATACGAAGCGTTGTCGTCGGATTGGCAGCTGGCGACTGACCACGGATCACAGCCGGTCGTCTTTGCTATAGACTATTAGCCATAAAACTGGCGATTGGTTAATGCTGGGAAAAGTAAAAATATTTTCAGTTTGTACCAAGCACTATTGAAGGGACTACAATAATGATATTTATTCTTTTCTCGGAATAGGCCAATTGGTGGATAAATTCAATTTGCTTTACCATATTTTCGGCGAACAAAATTTAATTGTTTGATTTACTCTAAATTTATTGGTGAAAGTTGGAACAAGTTTTGAGTTGGAGTTCAAAAATCTTCTAAATTCTCAAAAAGTGCAATGAATAAGTTTTATTTGTTCGTTGAAAATCCTAATGTACCATATTCACATATTTCATATTTGTAAATATTTTTTTTTATAATCTGTGGGCCTTAAATAATGCAAATTTCAGTTCAAGATTTTAATACGATTTTTTAAAATAAAATATTTAATTTATTTATTATATATTAGGAAATGAGGGAAACATACTAAAAAAAAATACATCCCAAATGATCTCAGCCCGTATGAAAGAATAAGAAGATGAAGTTCTCGTTTAAAATTGGACAAAAACGTGAAGCTGGCAACTGAAAACGACTTAGATACTCCTGCTCTTGGATATTGTGACACATGCCAAACTCATTGAGAATATTTTTAACATGCGACACGGAGGCGGCAGCATTTTCACAGCTGCCACAAGATGAGCGGCTGCAACGGCAACAACTAGAAGTTGGCTGCACTTGAAACAGATAAAGCGTCGAGTGTGGATCATAATCAGAGAAAGAGAACAAAAAATAATGAAAGCGGAAGCGGGAGGAAGTGAACGTGAGCCAAGGCGATTCAAATGTTTGAAGCACTTGAAACAATGAGGAGCTACTGCCGGGCGCAGAGGGGCATTGCCATTAATCCAATTCGTGTCGAATATACTTATGCTTCTTGCTATTGTTGTTATTGTTGTGAGTTTGTGGGACGTGATTGCCAATTGATTAATGTATTAAAAATAGCGCCACGAATACGCCTATTGAATGGAATATCTGATGGCAGCAACGTTTTTGGCAATGAGCGTGGGCGTCCTTCGTGAACGGGTGTGGCTTTCTTTTAGGTATGCACGTGGTGCAGAGAAGCGATGAGTAGTAGGGAGGTGGAACTGCAGTGCCAGTTTTGAGTAGCCGATCGTTAGACCCATAGAAGACGACATTGGTAATTGGAATGCGCCTGGCGTCCGCCTTTTGGGCCTGCCAATTAACCAGAGCCAACAGGGCCCCAAAATTGGTGGCCCGCAGCGTTTGATACACTTTGATTATCGATTTGGCTATACAATTTTGGACGTTGCGTTTCCGCTGGCCGAGAAACGAGTAATGCGACGGAAATGCGAGAATTGCGAAATGTGCCGACAATTTTTATACTTTGACACCGAATGTCGCATAGTATATTGGGTTTGTGCAATGTCCATCATGCTGTCTGTCTGTCTGTCTGCGCAACTTTTTTCGACACCCTTAGAAATTGAGACTTAACACTTGAAACATATACTGGTGTGTGTCCGCGCCAGACAAAGTGGTAATATTGGAGTGCTACGTCCACTAGGGAGCTACGAAATCGATAAAACCGATAAAATCAATATTCGCAAATTGATAAAGCCACATATCTCCCACAGTTTTATGGCTACAGTCACCAAATGTGGTTGGTAGGCTGTTGGCGATATCCTTTAAAGATCGGCCACTCCCACCTTCGACGCCTCCATCCGTCCTTGAAACTTTTTAATAGCTATATCTTCCATCAAATTTGGTAGATAGTAGATATATGGCAGCCCCCTTTAAGATCCGATAACAAATCTGTGTGGTCACGCCCACATCTGCGCCCATAATCACCTATGTCGATAATCCGGAAAGTTTAAATCGATAAGTCCGCATATCTCCCACAAATAGTAAGCTCCTCCAATGGTCGGCATATACAGTTTTAGACCACGCCCATAACCGCCGCCCCCAGGAACTTCCGCCCTCGAAATCTGCAAAGCGCATATCTTCCCTAATGTGTAAGCTAGAGTCACCAAATTTTGAAAGTATGTTACTGGTAACTCTCCTAAGAGATTGATAACAAATTGGAAAGTAATACCCACTCCGCCTCACTAAACAGATACACCTGTTATTGTAAGTCGATAATACCATATATCTAACACAATTTTATAGCTAAAGTCACCTAATTTGAAAGGTCTATAGCCAGTACCACTCTTACATAATCGTGGACAACATTTTTTCCCACGCCCTCTCCCGCCATTTAAATTCCCGGAAGCCCATATCTCCCCTAATTTAATAGCTACAGTTATCAAACTTCAAACGAAGATTATAAGGAACATTCTCTATAATTTTTCAGCCACGTCCATTCCCGCTCCCAAAATTTCTCCCGTAAGTTAATAGCTGCAATTGCCAAACTTCGAAGGAGGGTTATTAGCTTATGTGTACCGCAATTTGAAAGCTAAACTTGGACAGTAATTCGCCACAACTTCCTTGCTATTTGTTATCCGCTGGAATTACTTGTGGTATCAAAGTATTTCGCAGTCGGTTACGCCCGACTACAATGCTCTCCCTTGTTCTTAGCTTGTATTTATCATTACGTTACAATAGCAACGAACACAGCGACAACTACAACAACAAACTCTTTAAATATTTATATATTTGTTTCTAAAAACATTTCAATGCATTAACGGAAACTCGCAGGCAGATGTGAGAAACATACCGGAACGGATGCTGCTTTAGGAAATGATCAACGAGAGTTTCCTGTGTTCAACCCTTATCATTAGATAGATGCTTCGGGATAAGTTTAAAGCGGCAGCTGAGAGGCATTCAATCAATTGAAACAAATGTAAATTTTACATGTTCACAAATAAAACGGACAGAAAAAAATTTAATATCTTATGTTGTTTTATTAATGTTTTATTTATTGTTTTGACAAATTTACACATATAAATATATATATATATATATATATATATATAAATATGTACACATAGATAGATTTTTTTACACATTTATAAGGGTTTCAGCGAATAAAAATAAAATATTTGGAATGCGTAGAGCTTTAACGCTTAATATCTACCTTTAGGATTTTAACATTTAACTTGTGTCCTCGCTGAGCTTCTTTTGTCAAATGTGCTTTTCCTGCTTCAAGGTGTATGTCTCTGCTAGCTGAGCAAAGACATCAACACATTTTAGCAAAGACCAATTTGAACGAACGTTAAAATGTTCTTGGAAATAATACGTTACCAAATGAGTAAGCAAGGTAAGCATTAGTTTGTGATGAAAATGATTTACTGAATCGAAAGCATTAATGAAGTCCATATAAAGGAAATCAGCATGCACTTTATTCTGGAATCCTTTGATCACAAGAGAAGTAATGTAGTAGTAGTAGACCTATACTTCGCAAATCCACGCTGGAAAGGTGAAATAATGGACCAACATAAGTGTAGCGCTTGAGTTGTTACTATATTCTCAAATGCCTTGGAAATTGCGAACAATTTGGAAATACCTCTGCAGTTGTTATACTATGATACCGAAGGTATAATAGTATATTGGGTTTGTGCAATGTCCGTCAGGCTGTCTGTCCGTCCGTCTGTCTTTCCATCTGTATGAACGCGCGTTTCTCCAACACCCTTAGAGATAAAGACTTGAAACTTGGAACATGTACTGCAAAGTACTCTCAAAAGTTAAAGTGTCAAGATTTTAGTCCTACGTCCACTATGGAGCCAGAAAATCGATTTTCGCAAATCGATAAGGCCACATATCTCCAACAATTTTATGGATACAGTCACCAATTTTGGTTGGTATATGTTAATGGTAGTCGCCTTTAAGAACCGATAACAAATTTGTGTTGCCACGCCCACACCTGCGCCCATAATCGACATTGCCGATATTTCGGAAAGTATAAGTCGATAACTTCGTATATCTACCACAATCTTAAAGATAGAGTAACCAAACTTGGAAGGTAATTTGCTGGTAACCTCCTCTGAGGATTGGCATATAATTTTTTGGACCACGCCCACAACCGCCGCCCCAGGTAACTTCGTCCCTAGAAATTTAAAATGCTCATATCTGCCGTAATTTGCTAGCTAGAGTCGCAAAATTTTGCAGGTATGTTACTGGTAACTCCCCCAAAGATCGATAAAAAATTGGATGGCCACGCCCACTCCAGCTACCTAAACCGATACACCTGTTGGTGTAAGTCGATAAGCCCATATATCTCACGCAATTTGACAACTTAAGTCACCAAATTTTAAATGTATATTGCTAGCAACACCCTTCATAAATGTGGAAAAAAAATTTTGACCACGCCCACTCTCGCCCACAAAAAACGAAAAATTCCTGTATCTCCCGCAATTTAAGAGCTACAGTTACCAAACTTAGAAGGTATATTACTAAGGTGGAACTGCAAAATTTTTTGGGCCACGCCCACTCCAGCCCCCAAAACCGATAAACGTCCATATCCCTCGCAATTTAGTTAGTTACCAAGCTGGGTGGGAAGATTATTAGGAAACTTCTCTATAATTTGTTTGATGCGAAACTATTAAAGGGGACATTTGGAAATAAACCTATAATGTATTTAAAGCTTGGTTCAGGGTATATGGTAGTCGAGCTCACTCGACTACAGCGTTCTTACTTGTTTTTTGTTCAGATAGGTAAAAAGTGAAGATGTTATTAATTTAAAATGATTAAGCATATCACAAATAAACCCTTTGTCGTACCAACCTCAACTGCTGAGCTTATTATTTTTGCCAAGCCAAGCCACCGACTTGTTGGCGTTGAATATAGTATAAGAACTATTGTTTTCCGTTGGTCGTCCGCAATGTTCTTATTGTTGGCATCAGGTGGCAAAATTAGCGCGATTTCCGGCACAGGTTTGTGCTGGCAGGCCGCAGCTAACGAAACTCCGTTAACAACAAAACTGTGACAAAGGCAACAATGGAAATGATGGCAACCAACTTGCTAAATTACCGAAATCCGCATCTTTTACATCTTAACGGCCAATTTAGCGTCGAGCAGCAAGAAGAAGCACATAAGGAGCAGCAACAACAACAGTGCGCTCAACAATTAAGACAAACGCAAATAAAATAATAATAAAAGATAATAAAACAAACGAAATGTCGAAAAACTTCTCCATCCCGAGTCTTGGTTTCGCTGAATATTAGGAAGGTTACCTATCCGAATTTAATACACTCTAATTTTCATTACGGAATAAAAAAAATTTGAGTGTTTTTCCAATTTAATACAGAATTGTTATGATGACAAGTTTAACATATGTATGATTACAAGTTCGCTCAGGTGGCTAGATATTACGGTGTGGCTATTGATGCTGATCCAGAATGAATATACACACCTTGTATATACCTTATAATATTTGAGCCATCTCATTGAAAGTGTTATCCGCTTGATGACAATATTATGAGACATTCGGCAAGGATATAAAAAACACTTTGGGGGACAATAGACGACATACCATTTCCTGCCCTCTTCAGATGGCAAAAACTTTTGCGACACCTCGCAGTGTCCCGTGAGGCACTAGCGCAACTTTAGAGTGTCTAGGAGGCTTGACGGCAGCTTTGTGACGTGGGGCACTGTAGTGTGGGGGGTTGTGGCAGACGTCGCTGCTGAGCGTTTATCATTCTTTTGTTGTTTATCGACCCCCCGAGCCACTACATTGCCGGCAGCAACCGCATAATTTTCTACTTCTACAACTCCAAACCTCCATTGTCTAAGAGCACCCAGCTGCCCATTCAGCATTTAGTCCTTGTTTAATTTCGCGTACCGTAACGCACAATTAGACAAAGAATTCTTGTGAAGGTGAGCATTCAGATATGCTACCAAGAGCACCTCAGTAAAACGTTAAAGTGTGCATCGTACTTTCAGTACACTTCTTCAAATACAAATCAACACAACACAATGTACACTGGAGTCTAGGAGTCCTGGGATCATAATTTAAATGCTCATAATTCTAAAAACTGCATATGTTGTTTCTCAATAACAGTAATATTATAACAATGTAATAAAGTGCATGCTAAGATACTTTAATATTATTAGTTAACTCATTGTGAAACAAGTAAGAACGCTGTAGTCGAGTGAGCTCGACTACCATATACCCTGAACCAAGCTTTAAATACTTTAATAGTTTCGCACACTCTAATGTACAAAATTTTGGAGTTCGATCTTAGTAATATACCTTCTAAGTTTGGTAACTGTAGCTCTTTAATTGCGGGAGATATTCCGAAACTGAGACAGTTATCGATAAAATAAAGTAAACTTGCTCGATAGCAACTCGATATAGCCCTGTCCGTCCGTCCGTCTGTATGAACACGCGGATCTCAGAGACTATAAGAGCTAGAGACTTCAAATTTGAAATATAGGTTCTTGTGTACCAGGCGCAGATCAAGTTTGTTTTATTTTATCGATAACTGCCTTCGTTTATCGATTATCGATACATTTAGTTTTCCGATAGCAATAAATTCCCCAATTTAAAAGGCAGACGCTTCTAAGTTGAACACGATATGCATATGCATATTGTTGATCAATTGCCCAAATTTCATCAAGATCGGATAAGAAGCACCCAAGTTATGGTCGCAAATGTATTCTCATATTGATCAAATTTCTGTCAGCAGCCGCAAACTGTATGCATAAATATGCGCGTGCATGTGTGAGAAAGGGACGGCAAGATAATCGACACAAGCGCAAATTTGTTTGTGTGTATTCTCCACTGCCACGTTACCTACGATTCGTATGCATACGCGTTTGCCGTAATTTCAGTGGGTTATTCTAATGCGCTACATTGGTTTTTACGCAGGCAAGCTATTAGCTTATGAATGTATGAAACGTCTTTGATTTTTTTAGGAGACTTCAATTTATGCTTGAATAAGTTTGATAGATGTGGGACTCTTTACAGTGAACTGGTTAGGATAGGATTTCGAAGTTTGTTAGATTTGAAAACGCCCACTACCAATAGTAACTCTAACATTGATTGGGCGTTTTCCAATATTTCCAGCGGATATATTAGTGCTAGGACATTTGAGACTTTTTATAGTTATCACCATGGGATCTCTCTTAGTATTGAGGAAAGAATAAATTAATTTAACTTGAAAAATCTCTTAGATTATGAATGCATATATATATTTATTGATATAAATGTTATTTTTGGTATATATCTTAAGTCTTTAACCGTAATAAAAATTGAAAAGATTAGACATAATTATTAAATCATGTGTTTTTTCTTTAGTAGCATTTCCATAAAAAAGAATAGCATTGTACACATTGTTTTACATTAGAGTGTGCGAAACTATTAAAGTGGATATTTGGAAATAAACCAATAATGCATTTAAAGCTTGGTTCAGGGTATATGGTAGTCGAGTTCACTCGACTACAGCGTTCTTACTTGTTTTATGATTATACTGTGATCTTGCATTTTTCATGATGTTCTTATGGAAAATTTTTATCTATACAAATTAGAGATTAAAGAGCAGAATCTTGTTTGTAAGGTGTAATTAGAGTTCCATCTTAACAACGAATTCGTTTAGCTATAATGTAAGATACTCAGATGATATACTGATAATGATATATCAATCGTATAGCCATTTCAGGAATTTTATTCTGATATTGTTAATCTTTTTGAATTCCGAAAATCCGCGATTTTGCGTAATTGCTGAAATAATTCTCTCAAGGATATAAACACTTAAATTTGCTGTGTACTTACAACAAGTAGTTGCAAATATATTTGCTTTTTCAATCAAATACAGGAAGAAGAGTATTGGGTGTTTGGGAAAGTGGGCTATGCTAAGCGATTAGGCTTCATTTGCTACGTTTTTCTGCAGGCTGCGTTTTCGATTTTCATCAACGCCGGAAACTGGGAAGCTGAGTCCGTTGAACGGTGTTGATTTTCACACAACGCACCGTGAAATTAGAAATCAACAACGTGTCCCTTCACGTTACGATTGACTGCTTGTGGGTGGGTCAGTGGAGGTTAGTGTGGAGCTGGGGTGTGCTTTGGGTGTTGTGTGTCAAACAAATCAGTTTTGGCTGCAACTGCAACTCTGCGGTCAACGTGTGCCGTTGACAGAACAAATTAAAATGTCCTGACGCCATGTCCTGCAATCTATCGTTGCTTTCCATCTATCTGTCTCGTGTGTGTGTGTGTATTTGTTTGTGTGCTGTGCTGTGTTTCAGTTAATGACCAATTTGCCAGGCCCAGTCAAAAGCCTGTCCACATTCTGGCGTTTCATTCGTGCATAGTCAGCCCAGTCAATCCCAGCAGCTGTCGCAATTCGCGTTTCGGATTTGGTAACAATGTCGCATTCATCAGACTCAGACTTCTGTGCGATAAATCTTAAAGTTACGAAAATTGGCAAGCAAACAGAATGCGGGCCTGATAAGCCCAACAAGACAAACAACAACAAAAAACGAACAAAGTGGCAACAATAACAACAACCGCTTGGAGAATTACAACATGTCGCATTTTGTATACGAAATTTGAATAAATTTCAGATTCGTGAGGCTCCGCCAAAAAGTTTGCTCTCAGCTACAATTAACTTTTAAGTATAGCATTTTACAGATACCGCAGATATCGTCAAGATATACACAAGGGCACACCACCTTACCCGCCCGCATTTCGCATAACGGGGGTTGGCAGTTTGAAAATAATTTCATGAAATTTATCATGTCACCAGAGCCGCATCCTGCCGCAATCCCTAATTAATTGACAAACCATCGAATTTTGTATACACTTCAAAAATAATAAAATAAAATGCTAGGCCTGTGATGTGATGTGTAAAGGCGAAGAACGGAAAAGGAGTTAACCTGATCTGTGCCATGTGTATATATTATATTTATGAGATCGATAAGTAGCGCTTAAGGTGAAAAGAGAAATCTACACTGCTGATCAGGAACAGAGATAATTTATTTATTGGTATTTAGGAAATTTTCGTTATAGGAAAATGTCTTAAGATTTAATTAACATATTGATGGCTTGTAAGCAGTAATGTAACTGAAACTTGTACCCATATTCAGTTTGTTAAACAAAAGTATATTCAAAATTCGTAAAACGTTACACACTTCCGCACACAGTTGACATGGCCCCGAGTTGATAGTGTCTGTGGAACAACAGAACTGAGTGCGATTTCCGCTTCCGCTTTCGTCATCCATATCGAATTTTTGCATAAATACAAAACAGAAATACAATGTCTTCAACCACTGTGGTTGCTATATTAAGCTTGTTGTTGTTGTTAATAGCCAACCATTTATCTAGCTTAATGAAATTTGCGAAATATCAAATATAGAGCGCAGCATGATGAAAATGTTGGGTCCGTTATTAGCCGCTGCAATGCTTCGCAGGTTCCTTAAAGCCAGTGCAAATCCACTGCCCACATCCTGACATCCTCCTGTCAATATGCATGTCAACGTCACGTGGCTTCGAGTCGCAACAGCTCCCCATCTCAACTCCACTTCCACTCTATTCTATATTCCTCCGCCCTTTGTTGTATTCTCTTTGTCATTCATGACTTGAGCGCGGGTCACGTGCGCAATTAAATTGACGCATTCTTGACGGATTCGCTTTAAGGCACCCAGTTGCGTATCCATGCCTTACTTCTGGTAAAGAGCAACCGGGGAATTGGCGATTAGAATGCCCAGTCACTTGCGGGACCAACGTTGACATCATTAATCACATGAAAATTGTATTCTTCCGCTGTGACAACTCTTCAAAGGATAATTTAATATTGTTTCCCATTTGTGGTTCACCCAAGTTTCCTTACCTTTTTGTTAACAATGTCTTAAGGAAAAATAGTCAAAACTTATTAGATTTCTTATACATAGAAAAAAGGTTACGTTGTGCAATTAATCAAAGAATTTTTTGACCGGTTATAATATATATAAGTTAGGTACAAGAAGATTTTGTAAAAAGCAAAACTATTAACTTGACGTAACAAAAAACACAAGAAGGAGGCAAAGTGGTATTGAAACATATACACTATTGTAATATCATGATATTAAACCTGTGTAGATCGCAAATTATCATATACATCCAGTCAATAGATATTTACTATGATATCATAAGTTTAGTGTATTCTGAAAGCGTCCTTGCGATACTACCTTCCTACTACGTTCAAAATGTCCCATAATATGACCTAAGGAAATACTAATATTAATTTGACATTTTTGTATAGACATATATTTCTATATATCCTCAACAATGACGATAAAATATATGTGTTTCTTAACTTATGAGAGGCATATTTACTGATTTTAAGCTCATGCATTTTCAGAATTAAACCACCAAGAATACTGTAGTCGAGTAAGCGACTATGATATTCCCTGTGTTAAATATATTCTAGTTGTTTTGCCAATTTTTTCTTAAGGAGGTTTTGCGTGGAATTGCTCTCTCTTTTTTTACAGACGGCACAGGTACTCAAAGTAAAAAACAAGAGAGAACGTTGCAGTCGGACCTAACCGATAGCGAAATACTATGATACCATAATTTGTGTGCAGCCAAGATATACTGTCAAAACTTGCTTTTCAGATAGATATAAGATAGTAACCCTTCTTTGAAGTGTCGCAACTGTAGCTCGTAAATTACGGAAGATATGAGATTTTCGAGATGCTGGGGGCTGAAGTGGGCGTCGTTAAAAAAATGAAAGAGAATGTTCCTAATAATCTTCCTTCCAAGTTTGGTAACTGTAGCTATTATGGAACCTAGCGGTCAACAAACTGCTGCGGGACATGGAGGGGGGAGGCTGCCAGGCCGTCACCTCTGCGGATGATGTTGCTGTCATTTTCAGAGGAAAGTACCCTCAAACTTTATGTGACCTAATGACAGGGAAATTAAAAATACTGTCATCATGGTCAAAAAGTTGTGGCTTAAGTGTAAGCCCCACTAAAACCGAATTAGTTCTTTTCACAAGAAAATACAAAATTCCTTCCCTGGTCCCCCTTAGACTGAACAATACAAGCCTTTCCTTAAAATCCAGTGCCAGTTTTCTAGGGTTGACGCTGGACAAGAAATTGGATTGGAATCTTAATACCCAATTAAGGGTTAGGAAGGCAACCGTTGGAAATCCATCGGAATCAAATGAGGCATGTCCCCAAATATTGTCCGATGGATGCACCTATCCATCATTAAGCCCATCCTTTTTATGTGGGATAATAGCACGGTGGCCTTGCCTTAAAAAACAAACCACTCTAAAAACAACTCAAGCGAGTGAGTGCTCTTGAGATACATTGTTCATGAGAAGAGCACTTCGCTCCACACCAAATGAGATACTATATGCCATCCTAGACATCCCATGTCTAGAAATAGAAGGCCTCGAGCAGGCAACACTAACGGCCATCAGACTTAGGGAATCAACATCGTGGACTACCCAAAGCAAGGGCCATGCCTCTATCTCAGTAGGGAAATCATGAAAACAGACTACTGTACACTAATAGTTGAACTCAAAACACCCTTTAATACTTACTTTCCCTTAAGGGAAGAATGGACTTATGGAACCCATGGTCCATCAGCGACCGTGGAGCTCTACACAGACGGGTCAAAACTCGGAAATCGCGTCGGCGGAGGTGTATACTTCGCTCAACTAACCACCCAGCTATCATTCAGTTTTCCGATGTATTGCAGTGTCTTCCAGGCTGAAGTGATAGGCATATCCGGCTTAACACAGCTGGCGCACACAAGACCAGCCAGAATTGAAAAATTCGTAAATGCAACTGGCTGGTTCACTTAATCCAAATATTTGTCGACTTAAGCTTTCAAATTGCTTGAGATATATGGTCTTATCGATTTATCCATCTAATGTTTTATCGATCTCTTAGGGGAGTTTCCAGGAACATACTTTTAAATCTAGCTTATAAATTATGGAAGATATCCGCATTAAAGATTTCTAAGGCCGAAGTACCTGGATGCGGCGGTTGTGGGCGTGGTTCAAAAATTATATGCCGGTCGTTGGAGGAGGTTACCAGCAAGTTACCTTTGGTCACTCTATCTTTAAATTTGTAGGAAATATCGATTTACACTTTTTGAAATATCGGCATTGTCGATTATGGGCGCAGGTGTGGGTGTGGCAACATCAATTTGTTATTGGTTCTTAAAGGCGACTACCAGTAATATACCTAGCAAATTTTACGTTCCTAACTCAAAAACTGCGAAAGATATATTCTAGCGCTGTAGAATACCTATAAACATATTTACGCTAGCGTCAATTATCGTGCTATAACTGTGATATTAGTTATCCGATCTTGATGGAATTTATGTAGCTGATCAATTATATGTTAGTGTATATTGTACCTAAGTTTTTTGGTTACAGATTATTTTGAACACCTGGGTACCATAAAACTCGGATTTTTAGGTCAGGTTAAATATTTTCGGAATAAATAGATAAATCATTCGTAGTCAGTTTAGTTATATCCTGCATTTTGGGTGCTACCAGCCAACAAGGACAATGGAAAAACAGACTACCATTGAGTAACGAAAACTTATCCTGGGACACTTCAAAATCTGATATTCACATTGTCAAATGTCTAAAATGGTCAACCTAAGCAACTCAACTATGTATCATTTAAAGTTTCGACGATAAAAATCGGATGGAGGGCAAAAGCGAAATGGCACCATACAAGATTTTCACCAAACAGGACGATCGGAGGAACATCAGGAAAATAAGGGAAATCTTAAGTTCTCGGCTCCAAAACTGACTCAACAGGTGCAGGATGAAATGGGGAAAGAGTGCAGTGTAGAAACTCTGCTCCAGGTTTTGCGCAACTATGACTTTAAGGCCCGAGTACCACGGAAAAAGAAATTTATAAAAGCAAACAATAGAGGGTCTAGTAGAACCGTTCCACAAAATCCACTTGGGCAAGGATTTGAAGTTCTGGAACACAGTCATATTTGAATATGAGTAGAAATTCGACATTTTTGGCCCAGACGGATGGAATTATGTGTGGCGACAGTCCAATACTGAGCTGATCCCAACCACATAAAGGCAACAGTCAAGCATGGCGGAGGAAGTGTCATGGTTTGGGCCGGCGTCGGAAATTTGGTATTTAATTATTGATTAATATTTTAATAAAAAATAAAGATTCTTTTTCAAACGTGATATAACATAAGACAAATTGGCATTTCAACATTTTGAATTTGTTTCATTGTTTAAACTTTATAGCACTTTAAATTTGTTGCCATACAACGTTCAAAATGAACTGTGAGACACTGTATATTGGGTTGGTAAATTGACACCCAGTTCAGGAATTTCACTAGTTATAAACATGACATATCCTTGCAGATATGTTCATCTGCTGACATCTAAATTTGATTATTAATTTAATTGTTTCCATGGATAAATTAGTTCAATGTTAGTGAAAAATTAAACAAATTGTTATTGTGTTATGGTCGGCAGATAGATTGATAGATTTTAGCGAGAGATATCGCAGGGAAGGCCATCTTTAGAGAGAGAAGGAACGAAAAAGAAAAGAAAAAGACGAAGAAAGAAAACCACATGCGAATGCGCTTGCAATCTAAATTATGATAAAATTATTTATTAAAAATTAAAATATTTTTAAAAGAAAAGTAATAATATATAAAATAAATAAATATGAAACAAAAACAAACAAATAAACAAACCAGCGGCAACAGGCGAGGGCCACAAACACCGCCACCAAGGAGGAGATCGCCGGGTGACGACTGGGACGAATCTGGAGTTGAACCCCAGGAGCATCAAATCGATTTGGATCAGCACAAAATATACGTGAGTTTTTTCCCGCCCAATTAATTACGGCGAAGTGGCACAGCTGATCGTCCCTAACAACCCAGGCATCAGTGATGATCAAAGCAACAGTGATGCTCATTTCGCCTGTCAGTGATGCACACTTTAGCAGCCATAAATAAAATGAAACAAAATTTTTGTAACCCTTAGTATATAATATATACATATATAATATTAGTGTTGGCCAACAAAATATTAGATTTCAAATGTACCATTAGTAACGAGAAATATTGTGAATCAGGAGAGCAATGATTTATAAATTAAATAATTCAATAGGAAACGAATTAAGATGAAGTGGTTAAATTAATATGATCGGATGAGGTGGGGTAGCGCAACCGAGCAAAAGGGAATGTCTCTGTTGAATGTTGACAAGAAATCAATAGGAAGGGAGGGGCTGTACAACATCTACACAGCCAACACAATAGCGAGCGGACTGGTTTTCGAAAGGTATTCGTTTTTTTTTTTTTTGTTGATAAAACGAAAAAAATACAAATTATTGTTTACTTGCCGCCCAATATATCGCGGTCGAACCCCACCTGAGCCGATAGCTAGTCGGCTGAGCGATATATTGGCGCATCTGATAGGCAAGGCATAACAATTGCACGAAGTCATATTTTGAGCGATTCATGTTGACATCTTAAGAATATAAGTAGGCGTTTTCTTACTCCTATGTATACAGGTAATCTCCAAGTAGTATACGACAGAATAGAAAGCAATATTTTAATAGAACTCAATATTTTCGATACAGCTGGTTTTCATTGTAATCTCAAAATTTACCAAATACAGCACAATTCGTCCGAAAAAATCAAAGCAAAGCAATTCCTAGTGATAAAGAATATCCAGCGTATTACCGATCAACATAAAGTTTTGCGGACTATTTGCAGCACTTTCGCGAGGGGTAAGTTTTGCCAAATGTAGGAGGCGGACGCGTGAATTCTGTTGTTGCCCTCCGGGCACATTTTAGGTCTAATCGTTACTAAACATTTGGATTAAGCAAGGGGAAGGCTGCGATGAGGTTTTTGTGCAGCCACAAAACACAGAAACCGCTAAACATTTAGCGGCGCTAAATGCAAACAGTTTAAATGTCATTTGTGGTGTTTGCCAAGTTGGGAGCAAATGTGGAAAATGGAAAATTTCAACGTGTCGGCTAAAATAAATTTCCGCGGCAAATCGCAAAGGGCAAACCGCCGAGACCGACGCCCTCCTGCCTCTCTCCGCGACATATTCCAGCAAACATTTGAAATGTTTCAATGGCAAAATTGGCAATCGACGCCGCAAATCGTATTTTAAGCCTAGCGTGCGATTAGTTTAATTGCCAGCGGCTAGGTGCGTGGCGGGATGAGACGAAGTGAGGTGGGGATAGGCAATGATAGGTAGGGATGGGGCTGGGTGTTGCGGCGCAACAGGACAATGCATACATTTGCATAGCTCTGCGGCAATGTGCTCGGTGTATGCGCTCCCTTAATGCGAAAATAAGGATTAACCAATGAAATTTATAAATGCGCCAGGACGCCCAGCAATACAGCTCCAACTGCAACAGTTCAGCATCCTGCATCCTGCTGTGTCCTGTGTATAAGTGTGCTTGTGTGTGAGTGTGCGCGTAAATTGAGTGCATAAATTGGCCGCATCTCTGTCTGTGTCGCATCGCTCGACAGGGCAATCTATTTTGGATTAAATCAAATCGAAATAAACGATTTTTAATGGCCAGCACGCAGCTCCTGTTCCTGCTTCAACTCCAATTCTCGCTTCCGTATGCCCTTCCTGGTGCGCCCGAGTACGAGTCCGGCCACAGTGGCAAAAACGAGGTCATTAATTATTTCTTCAAAAGCAAAAGATAAGCCGGACCAGGCGACCGAACGACCGAGCATCGACCCCGCCTGCAAATTAACCCCCTGGATTCGCATCCTTTTTGGCGTTTTGTGTCATTAGCTTAAAAACCGAAACCAAAAAGGACTCAGGACAATGGTCAGCATTGCCTTGGCCCAGCCCAACATATACACACACACACACACACACACACACACACACACACACACACACATACACATACACACAATACACAAATGTCCTAGGCAACTGTTGTTTTGTGAAACCAGCGGCATCAGCGTTCGCCGCATGTGCCACAAAGATTAATTAATCTTTAAGGACTCATTTGTGTGCCTGTTTTTGCTGCCGCCAGCTTCACTCATTAGGCATTTAGACATTTGCATGTGCAGGCGACACCAACATGAATTTATGGTCAAGGACTCGCCCCTTGACACGCACCTCAACCCTCAGTCCCCAAGCCTCAGCCTGGCATCTAATAATAGTTAAACACTCCAGAAACAAAACCGAAATTTTGTTTGAAAATATGGCGACCATCTTTTAGAGCCATAGAACATTCCGGAAGTTAAATTTTACTTTGAATCGATGTTATCTTATATTATAATCGAACTGAGAGCACGTTAAACGTAACCTAGCTCATGTAAGTTACTTTCTTCCAACCCTCGGCGGCTTATGCTCTCATGGATTTGTCAAGCTTTCACTTAATGGAAGTTCTCAGTCCAATTCATGGAGCGCCGTTAGGCATTTATTTTGATTATCAATTGACATTCATTTCTATTTGTTGGCTTCGTACCCTAAGCCGCATCATCATCAGCCTTATCATCATCATCCTTATCATTATCAGCCCTATGGTTTTGTCGGCATTCCCGTGACCCCGTAAATGACCAGCAAAGCTTATGCCATATACAAAACTAAGCCAGAGTAAAGATTTTGCTACATTTCTGTGGCATGCCAAATTAGAGGCAAACAACCGAATACCACCATGACAACAGAGTTATGCCTGAAACATTTCAGCTGACTTTCCCGACTTTCCTCCATAACCAGCGACTTACTTTACTGCAAATGAAGAAAAACTTTTGTGTCCTTTGTTTCATCAGTAAAATATTTACGGTTGATTATTTGCCCAGGTTAATGTCGCATTCAACATGTGTGTTAGTGTGTGTGAGATCAAGTTGAGTGCAAAAGTTATTCGTGATATCCTTTGATGCCTGCTCAGCACTTCCTCTAATTTATTAGCTGGCAAACGTGAATTATTGTCGTCTACAGTTTCAACTCTTTGACATTGAGTGGCAACTGGGAATTGCTATTGCTGGTGGGTAAAACACCAAAATGATTACGAACTGAAAATATCTTCGTTGAATTGGAATGTCTGCATACATATATTCTT
The DNA here is from genome assembly GCA_037043585.1 of Drosophila mimica. NCBI lineage: Eukaryota > Metazoa > Arthropoda > Insecta > Diptera > Drosophilidae > Drosophila > Drosophila mimica. Next base: position 622,401 of record JBAMBE010000674.1, read on the forward strand.
CTTAACCTTTTGAATTATTGAAATATTTTACTCGTTTACCAAATTCATATATCTGTTCAAAGGATACAGCTTTGCAATATTGTCGTATACTAGAAATTGTTGATTTATTTATGTCATACTTTAAGTAGTTTTCAGATGACAATTTATCGAAGTACTGTTTTCGTAACCACATGTTTCCCGATTGAAATTCGCAATCGAGACCTAAGCTAAAGGTTTTTTTTTTTGGTTTTTTTTTTTTTGGTTTTTTTTTTTTTTAAATACATGTACTCGTACATGTACATGTATATCATAGGTGAGTGTCAACGTTCGATCCCGTTTTTTGCATGTGAACACAACACGCAAACGGTGCTAGACTTATACATCTAGTTTTCTACATAAAATTATTATTAATATTTAAATTTATCTCAGATCTCAGTAGTTGGCTCTAAAAATGTCATACAATTGTCCTCTCCTATAACATCTGGATTTCATTATATATACGAAAACAGGACATTTGCAAGGAATAAATAGTAGGAAAACTTGTCAGGTGAGTACATTGAACTCAAGCGATCATGTTGGACAATTGGGGAAAATCGTGTTTGGCGGTGTTAGTCTTCTCAGGCGGCCTCTCATTCTTTCGTTGTTATTGGGGGGCTTTTTATGGCAAAAGTTTGGGCATAAAATATGGGAAGCTTAAGGATAATGAAGCGTAAGGTGGCTGGGAACTAAGACACTAAGGCTCGAAAAGGAGTTGCACCGTTAAAATGATTAACGATGTGTGTGTGTGTGTGTATGCGTGTCATAAATATTAACGCCTCAACACACACACTCACATACGCACGCACAAACATACCAAAAATCGTAAGTTGTTGCGACAGATGTTGTCTTAAATAAAAAGGTGGCAAACGGAAGCGGCAGCTGAAGACACAGGCAAGCAACATGTAAATAAACACACACGCACGCTGATTTATGCATATGCGTTTGCGTGTAGGAAGGAGGGGAGTTGTAGGCGTAGTCTGTTCAGGCCACATTAATGTCAAATCAGCCGAATAAATAGCATAAAACGCTCAATTTATTAAACGAAGCATACTCACTTGTTCGTTGTGGGGGACATGTGTCCACGGGGCGTATACGCGACAAGTGTATTCAGTTAGTTATAAATTTCGCAATCCTGTAGAGCCAAAGTCAATGCCAGTGCCAATGCCAATGCCAAATGCTCATGCCATTATGTATGAATTGGCTCATTTCATATTTAAGCCAGCGACACAATCGACGCCTTTCCAGTGGCGCATGCGAATCCTTTTTTGCGCAGGATTCGAAATCGTTTATTATGCTCATCGAGTGGCAATTGTTCACAATTCTAAAATACCAACAACAACAATAACAGGCCCATTGCCAAACAGACAATTCGCAATGGCTTGGGATGTCGTCATCAATCGACTCACAGGTTGGAGAGAGAGAGGGAGAGGAGGCAAAAGCAATCAAAGCAGTGTTATATACATATGTATATACCAGCTGAAAAAGACTTATAAAAATTGTAAAACGTTTTGTGTGTGTGTGTGTGTGTGTGTGTGTGTGTGTGTGTGTGTGTGTGTGTGGTTGAAGTGTTGAGTCGACTAAGGAAGTACTCGATACGAGTGAGCTTAGGGTGAACGGCGGATGGCCCATTAACCTTAAAGACATATTTTTTAACCTTAGACCCAATATAAGCTGTATGAAAGGGTTAATTTATATGAGCAAAAATATTATTATTTTGTATATATATATATATATATAAATGCTTGTTTATATATATATGTATATTTATTATATCTTTTTTGTTTTTATCAAATATGCTATAATGCAGTTAAATATCCAATGTGTGCTCCCCTTCTATTGCGTGAACTTACACAAATATCAAAATTGTTATGAATATCGTTCGAAATGAAGAAGATTCCCTGTTTTACAGAGGATTTCTCATTCAGATATACCGCATATATGGATGGTTTTGCCTGTTTCGGCCGATGTTTTGCAATTGTGCTCAAGTCGCGACGTGCTGAACTCCATAGCTGAATGTATGTGAGTTTGTGTATGCATATTATGTATGTATATACATATATACGAGTATAGGTGTCAAGGGTATTGTCCTTACCCAGGCATCCTGCCACTCTGCCATCCTCCAATCCTGCTATCCAGATATCCTGCCATTCGCCGTCTCACGAACATGAGCGCTCGTTAAACGGATGAGTTAAAAGTCAAAAGCCCTAAAGGATTTTATTTGAATTGCGGTCTGTGCCAGCGTTCGACGTTTGCTCCCGCACCCTCAACCGCACCGTTGCTCCACCCCATTCAATCCCCAACCCAGCCACCTTGTTGTGTGCCATGTTTTATTTAAAGTTTATCTACGCTGCCTTTTTTCCACTTCCTCAGCCATTTGCCGCTAATTTCGCGCCAAGGCTGCGGAAAAAAATATGCGCAGCATAAAATGTGGAAAAATATTTTGGCGCAAGACATAAAACCACAGCAACATCCACACATAACAAAAGGGTTTTTTTTTTGTATCCTTTGGCTCTTCTTGTATTCGTCGGCACGTCGCATTTCAAAGCCGTGTTGAAAAATATTTGAAATAATTGCAAAACTGTTGTCGGCCCTCTGGATGAGAGATTTTTGTGCGTGGCGGCAGCGTCTTCTAAAGCACCATAAAACAGCCGACTTTGATATACGGTTGAGGGAATTGGTGTCCTTTAATATGCCAGGCACGTTTGGTGCAGTTGAAAGCTTTTTAAACTGGAACAGACACGATTTACATCACACAAAACCAAGACATTTATGAACAGGCTAGTCTTATGAGTTCCACAATTTGCTGGTTCGACAGACCCTTTTAGCATAATTTACATATCAGCTTATACGTTTTCAAAAGGCTTGCAAATTTGAAGTTGACGAATTTGGACTACCTGCATACATCCAGGCGCAAATGTGCAGTATGTCTGACCAGGTTAGAGCTACATCCTCAGACTCGGAAAATCAAATCTCAAACGAACTAATTCACGACTTTAGTAAGCTTTCAAAAATAATTCTTATAAATCACTTCTAACGAGTACCTTTCGTCTGCTAAATAGCAAATGAGCGACTGGAGACGGCGAATGGTCGGATATCGCCGTATGTTGTCTTCCCACCTATTGGCTCATATGCCAATCATCTAATGGGTCTTGAACTAGCGGCACAGGTCATTCCGCAATGTCAGGCATCATCACCGTGTCCAATGGATCCCAACCTGGACAAAAATAGTGAGCGCGAGTCTGGGTCGGAGCAGTCCAGCTACAACGGATTACTCCGCGTGCAGACGCACATGAATCCCGTTTTTTTAAATTCGATCGGTGGTGGAAGGATGGAACCCACTTGGCACGAGCAACCGCCCCGCACGATAGGGGTAGTACAGCCGCGAAATCAGCCCCAAATTCATAACTTGCCACCTCAAGGGACAAGCCTACGAGCCCGAGAATGTGGCCAAAATGTGGAACAGGAGTGCTTCATTGTTGGCCAGCGAGAGCAAGTTCCAGAGATATTGTCATATCTAGAATTGATGCCTGACATGGAGCACCAGATGACATCGATTCAATCAAAAATACAACCAGATCAGCAGCAGCAATCGGACCTCGAACGGCAGGGTTCTGCACCTGATCCACAGCTGGTACTGACAAGCCGAGAGTATTGTCATGACGTGGTGCAGCATAGCCCACATCAGCTGCAGCAGCAGGAGCAACCAGAGCAACAACAGCAAAAACAGGAAATTCAGCAACAACAATTGCAACAGCAACAGCAATTGCAGAAGCAGCGCCCACATCAGGAGCAGCAGCATCAACTGGATCATCAGCAACTGCAACAGCTTCACCAGCAGCAGATGCATCATCATCAGCATGATCTGCAACAGCTGCATCAGCAGCAACTGCAGCAGGATCACCCACAATTGCATCAGCAGAAGCAACAAGAGCTGCAACAACAACTACAGGAAATTCAGCAGCAACTGCTGCAGCAGCAGCAACTTCAGCAGCAGCAGCAGCAGCAACTGCTTCGGCAGGAGCTGCCGCATCTTCTCCAGCAGCAAATGGATCATCATTATCAGCAGCAACTGCAACAGCAGCAATTGCAGCATCGGCAACTGAATCAGCATCAGCAATTGGAGTATCAGCAACATCAGAAACAAGAACTGGAGCAGGAGCAGTCCAGCTACAACGGATTACTCCACGTGCAGACGCACATGAATCCCGTTTTTTTAAATTCGATCGGTGGTGGAAGGATGGAACCCACTTGGCCCGAGCAACCGCCCCGCACGATAGGGGTAGTACAGCCGCGAAATCAGCCCCAAATTCATAACTTGCCACCTCAAGGGACAAGCCTACGAGCCCGAGAATGTGGCCAAAATGTGGAACAGGAGTGCTTCATTGTTGGCCAGCGAGAGCAAGTTCCAGAGATATTGTCATATCTAGAATTGATGCCTGACATGGAGCACCAGATGACATCGATTCAATCAAAAATACAACCAGATCAGCAGCAGCAATCGGACCTCGAACGGCAGGGTTCTGCACCTGATCCACAGCTGGTACTGACAAGCCGAGAGTATTGTCATGACGTGGTGCAGCATAGCCCACATCAGCTGCAGCAGCAGGAGCAACCAGAGCAACAACAGCAAAAACAGGAAATTCAGCAACAACAATTGCAACAGCAACAGCAATTGCAGAAGCAGCGCCCACGTCAGGAGCAGCAGCATCAACTGGATCATCAGCAACTGCAACAGCTTCACCAGCAGCAGATGCATCATCATCAGCATGATCTGCAACAGCTGCATCAGCAGCAACTGCAGCAGGATCACCCACAATTGCATCAGCAGAAGCAACAAGAGCTGCAACAACAACTACAGGAAATTCAGCAGCAACTGCTGCAGCAGCAGCAACTTCAGCAGCAGCAGCAGCAGCAGCAGCAGCAACTGTTTCGGCAGCAGCTGCCGCATCTTCTCCAGCAGCAAATGGATCATCATTATCAGCAGCAGCTGCAACAGCAGCAATTGCTGCATCGGCAACTGAATCAGCATCAGCAATTGGAGTATCAGCAACATCAGAAACAAGAACTGGAGCAGGATCAGCAACAACAACAGCAGCAGCCAGATCAAGCACTTCCGCAGTCCGTACCGCTGGACCTTGGCTTGGAAGAGCAGAGCGCCGCTGTGCGCCCACAAATACACACAAAAATAGAGCTGCAGGACATCGGATTCGAAGCACAGATAGAGAAAGAACAGCCTACCAGTGCGGTCACACGACAACCCTACACCGTACAGTCAACATTAAGCTTGTTTCCACTGAGTGAATGGCCAGAATTAAGCCATAAAATTGCACCAAAGCTACCGGCTCAGACGATACCTTCACGCAGTGAATGCTGTCCTGAAGTGCAACAAAATATTGCTGCACAAAAGTCACCGGTCGCTCCTACGGTACTGTCACACAATGAAGCCGAAATTATTGCAAGCCTACCAGTCCAAGCAGCATCATCACATCATTTTTCCGAAGTGCAGCCAGCTATTGTTGCAGCTGCACCACCTACTCTCGGAAAGTGTATACAAGTTTCTGCGTCTGCACATCCGGTGCCCCTGATTCCCAAAAGGTGGCGAAAAGAGGACCGAAAAGTCATTGCCTCACAGCCAACCACTGCGGGAGGGATGCATCGCCAAAGCTGTCCAAGGATTGAAGAGGATCCTTGTGTGAGTTCATCGCAACCGCGAATGGTGTCCACCCCAGCCAAACGGGGGGCAAAGATGGAGTATCCGTCTACTGAAGATTCACCACAGCCGTCAACACAAGATTCGGCCCCTCCATTCGCGACACAGGCAGGAGCGTCAAGGCGAGAATGGTGGCAAGCGGATGTCTTCATACCGCAGCATCGACAATCGCCACGCGGAGTCAACTGGACTCCGTATTCCTATGGCTCGATATCAATGCTGCCTGAAGCTTCAATGGATGATCGAAAAGAAGTGGTGCCGGACTTTGAAGTTCCAAGAATGCCAACACCTATGAGTAGCTCCGACTTGCCGTCAGAAGGCACAGAGGCAGACTTTCCGTCGTTTGAGGAATTTGTTAGACCAGTGGTCGATTGCGGCCTGTCAAGCTCGGAGTATCTTGGCACATTGAGGAATCTTTTGTTACGTGCCCATAATCTGATGCTGCCCTTGTTGGTCGGCCGTTTTGCCAACATGACCCAAGCCCAGATGGCTGCGTACACCACTGCCATTCTGGAAGTAGCATCGCTACATCCGAGTCTATTTTTGCCATCGGTGAGTAGTGTCTGCAATGAGAATCTCTTCATTTAATGAGCATCTGTCTTTCTCTCTCTGTCTCTCTCTTGTTCCGTCTCCCACAGAATGTGTCGCCCAGCCACTTGCACAGTTTGACTCCTGAGGATCTGGCGCGCTTGCATGTGAGTGTGTACGGAGGTTCAGGCTTGGCGACGCTACCTTCAACTCCACAGCCACAGCCCGCAACACCGATTCTGGTCGATGTTGGCACACAGACCGACCTGTATATGACCATGTATCCGCCGCCGCTTTATGCACCACCGTCTGTGCCGCCGTATGTACCACCGTATGTGCCGCAACCTAATTATGATGGAACGAGGGGCGGAGCGCCCTTAAGATTCTTTCACAGATTCATGGGTGAGTAACCCGTTGTTATACAGAACAAAATTGTCATTATTTTACAAGGTTGTATACTCGGATGATAATATTGATAGTTTTTACTTATATTTTCAGGACCCAATCATCCACAGTACCTGAATCAATGTTCCCGTGTCACTGGACATTTTTGTTACTGGTACGGCGAGCGTTCAGAACAGTCGCCACAGTCGCTCGAGCAACATATGCAACTACAGCAGTATCGGCAAGATCAACCGAGTAGCTTATCTTACAGTCAAGCGAGGAGATTTTCCATACCGCATTCGAACGAACTGGTAAACGACAATCAGGTTAGCTCGTTCGGCTCGTACCACTACACAGATCACACAAACATTGATGAAGAGAGTGACCTAAGTTCGGATAACAAACACGAATATGATCAAAATATCGATAGCGAATCTATATCTCAGAACTCTAAGAATTGCAACGGGGAATCATCGATAGACATTCAGAAGAGGAACATATTTTCGACGCCGACTGGCCCGGTGATGCCCTCAATGCCAAATGTATACTTTCCGCAAGGCAGCAGTTCTCCTTTAAAATTTAATATGAATGACAATGACAACCCGAATACGCACTATGCGGAGCTCTTGCCCAACATTAATATAGGGTTGAATATGTCAATTTACCTAGAACGCAAACGAAGTTCGTATTTCTCTCAGACAAAACCAAAAATGGATCCAACGAATTCAGATGTTTCACCTCATTCGTCTTTCCGCGAGAGCCTAACCGATCTTTTCACGTCAAACAATACGTATAAGATCAAGAACTCGAATGAGATCTCATTGGATCAAATTATGAATCCCAAAATCAATGTATATCCTCTGAATGTATCTAACATCAATGAAGCCAATATACATGATGATCGTTGCAATGAGACTCACATAAATTATGAATTAACAGATAGTGAATGTGAATCAAATGACAATCCCACAACTTCAGATGAAATTTAAGGAATTTAAGTCAAAAATTTGCCTACACACTTTAATAGTTTTCCAGTTACACCACCAACACATTCCATTCAATTTCAATCATTACTAAGAGAAAGACTTCTTAAAATATTTTAGATTCAACTCATAAATTCTTAGGTTTGCTCTATCACACTTCCACCGACATCTTATACCCATCTTATACACAGTGAGCAAAAGCTTATTTCACACAGAAAAAAATTTAAAGTGCTATAAAGTTTAAGCAAGTAAAAAATTTAAAATGTATAAATGCAAATTTGTTGTTTCACATTTGTTTGTTTAAATCACATTTAAAAAAGAAACTTTAGGGACGGTGGAATTATCATGTGGGGCAGTTCGGTCTAAGCCAGGACTGTACTATTCCGGACTTATGCTTGGGGTCGTTGTCCTGGTAGAACCGGAAAGTACGTCGGATTCCTAGCTTCTCGGCCCTTTAGAGTAAATTTTCGTTTAGTATATCAAAGTACACATTCTTGTCCATTATTGTTTCAATAATCACAAAATTTCCGTCGCGGGCTGCCGAGATAGATGCCCATACCAGGACACTTCCTCCGCAGTGCTTGACTGTTGCTTTTGTTTCTTTGTTTTTGGGACTCAGCTTAGTATTGGATTGTCGCCACACATAATTCCGTCCGTCCGTGTTTAATTCAAAAATAAATTCAAATATGACTGTGTTCCAGAACTCCAAATCCTTGCCCAAGTGGATTTTGACGAAAGTCATCCCAGACCCTATATTTTTTGCACTTATAAATTTCATTTTCCGTGGTTCTCTTGCATTAAAGTCATGGTTGCGCACAACTTGGAGCACAGTTCCCATACTGAACTTTTTCCTTATTTCATGCTGCACCTATTGAGTCAGTTTTTGAGCCGATAGCTTAATATATTTTCTTGATGATCACCGGCTCGTCCTTCTCAGTGAAAATCGGGTTTGGTACCATTCCGCCCTCGCCCTCCATCCAATTTTCGTTGACGCAACTCCAAATGATGTAGAGTACAGTTGAGGTGTTTAGATTAACCATTTTAGCTAATTGGCGATATGAATATCCGATTTTTAAGTGTTCCAGAATGAGTTTTCGTTGATCAATGGTAGTCCGTTTGCCCATAGTCCTTGTTGGCTTGTTGCACCCAAAATGCAGGAAAAAACTAACTGACTACGTAGGATTGGTCTATTTATACCGAAAATATTCAACTTAAGGTAAAAAATTCGGGTTTTATGGCACCCAGGTGTCCATAATGTAACTGTGCGAAATAACCCTTTGCCATAAATAGAGGAACTTTCTTACATAACCCGACCTAGCGGGTGTGGAAATCCCAGTTTATTACCTGCCATGGGTCTTTGGAATTTTTGCAAAAATATTACATAATTACTTTATGGTAGGCAATTAAAATTGTTGCTAGGCACTGTGCGAAATAAACTTTTGCTCACTGTATTTGATTTCACCGTTGGCCAAGAACTAACCACCTGGCATCATCAGCATGGGCGCATTAGAGTTATCAACCCTGAATTTCAGATCCTATATAAAATCGTTTTTATATTTATATAACGATGAGAAATTTTCAAATCGGTGCATTAAGTTCACATTTTTTTTAGCATTTCACGCGAAACGAAAAGCGTAACAAAACTTGGCAATTTCTGACATTTACCCAAGTGCCCAGAACTGTGCAACATGAAACTCAAGTTGCAAGGGTGAATGAATGGACCCGGGGAGTTGTGTGCGCAATTGTGAACCCTTTGAACTCGCAACGTGTGCGCTGCAATGTAAAGTTAAACGCCTTCAAGCTGAAATAATCGGGCTAATCTTTTACGCTGCTTGCATTTTAAAGCACTTGCATTTTTTTTTGTTTACTTGTGACTTCATTTGGCGGGGAGTGGAATGAGTTAGCCAGTTTACATTTTGAATGCATGCATGCGCTTTTCCTCCCCCTACGCTGCTTCCTTGCAATTATAATTAAATGCGTCGCGCAAAGACAAATAAAAATATTTGCAGGTAAACAATTTAAAAGCAAATAAAAATTGCATTTTAATCAGTTTGAAATCAGACGAAACATTTTTAAATAGCTACATCTGGCCCTTCTAATAGGAGAATGTTGAACACTTTTTATTTAATTTGCTGTTATATTAATTAATATAATTTTTTATTACAAATTACTTATTTATATTGATATAAGCAATTTATTTTGTTAACTGCTAAATTTTAATATATAATATTTGTTATAATTAATTATGCAATGATATAATTTGTTAAATACCGGAAATAACATAAGTTTATTTATTGACATACACTTATTTCCGAATCGTCGTATGGCAATCAAAAAGTGTTCTAAATTGTGTGTGGCTTCACCAGAGTTTTACTGTGTAATTTTTATACTATACCGAAGGTATTATAGTATATTGGGTTTGTGCAATGTCCGTCATGCCGTCTGTCCGTCTGGATGAACGCGCGTTTCTTCGACACCCTTAGAGATGAAGTATCAAAATCGATAAAATCGATATTCGAAAATCGGTAAAGCCACTTATCTCCCACAATTTTATAGAAACAGTCACCAATTTTAGTTCGTAGGTTTTTGGCGATGTCATTCAAAGACCGATATATGCCACGCCCACCTCCGACGCCCACCCACCGCCCCTAAAATTTATAAATTGCTATGTCTTCCCCAGTTTTTGAGTTGGGAACGTCAAATTTCGTGGGTATATACTTCCACAATTTTAAAGATCAATCTTGGAAGGTAATTTCATGGTAACCTCCTCCAAGGTTCGCCCACGCTGCCTACCTAAACCGATACATCCGTTGGTGTAAATCGATTAGACCATACATCTCACACAATTTGAAAGCTTAAGTCACCAAATTTGAAAGGTATATACTTAGATTGAACTCCAAAAATTTGTTTGCTCTATGACCACCACTACCACCCCCAAAACTGATAAGTGCCCATATCTCCCGCAATTTAAGAGCTATAGTTATCAAGGAAGGAAGGTTATAAGGAACCTTCTCTTTAATTTTTTTCAACTACGCCCACTCCCGCCCCCAAAATCTCGAAAAGTTTATGTCTTCCTTAATTTAAGAGCTAGGGTTGCCAAACATTGTAGAAGGGTTACTATCTTATATCTAGCTCAATCCGAAATGTAAGCTTGGAAGTATTTCTTGGCTGCATAGTATTTGGTATCATAGTATTTCGCTGTCGGTTACGTCCGACGTTCTCTCTTGTTTTTCAATTTATTTGTTAAACATTTGTTTTTTTGAGTTTTCCTTTATTTACTTACTACATACATAGTACATTGAAAAATATACTTTTATTGAGGTCTATAGTTTAACCAGAAAATTAACGCCTGCATGAGCAAACGTGAAACGCATTGAATGCAACCGCATTGCTGCATTTTTAATCTACAATTAACCGCAACTGTTTGGCCCCGTGGCGGGTGTGGGTGGCTTGTGGAGCTGTGAAGCACAAAGTCCCAGGTCCAATATCAATATTGATTCTATTAATTATAAAAACATTAAGTGCCAGCCAACAAATGTAATTAAACGCATTAAACAATTGCAATGTGCGAGTAATGGCGTTTAAATGCAATTCGGACAGCGATTCTGGTGTCCTGCTGCTGCTGCTACTGTTTCTGGTGGTCCGAGTTCAGGTTCGGGTCTCCGGGATCAGGCCACGTTGCTGATGCGCGCCGATAAGCACGTTTTCAATTCGCATTTGCAGGTGGATTGCAGCGGGCATAAAGGTGGAGCAACGGGTGAGGCGTGAGTTGTAAGGGGAGGGGTCGCAACATGGTGGGGCGCTTTTGGCGCTGCATTGCTGGATTTGTGGCCGGGTTGGAGGATTGTCGCACATTAATGACGAAATTATTGTTTCAATTGCTTTCAACCGTTGTCAATGCAAATTTTATGCAAATATTTTTCGGTGGCATCGTACTCTTAAATGCCATTATGGCCAATAAGTCAATAATTATTGCAAGCATGTTGTTGTTGTTGTTGATGCTCGTTTCAACCACGTTTTGCTGTAGCTATTATTGACCAGAGTCGAAGCCCCTGCAGCGCACAATATGACCAATTCCCCAAATAGGCGTTAATTACTTTTATCTGCGCATTGTCACACACTACAAAAACAGTAACAACAGCAACAACAGCAACAATTATAACAAAAATAATACTTGCAACGACTGTCCATATTTGCTCGCTTTTGGTCAAATGTTTTTATTAATTATTATTTTTTGCAGTTTACTTTGCTTTTGCGCATAAATCAATTTATCCACTGCTATATTTCATTTCATTTGTGTTTAAATTTATTGGCTAATATTTTGTATAGCAATCAGCGAATATATATTTTAAGTCACAAAATACTAGAAGATACCCTCTACTGCAATAATAATAAATCCGATGTAGATTTTAGAATTCTTTCCATTAGAACTGGATAATGTATTTACGAGTACTCGTATAGTAGTAAATCAGAGTGCAGACTGAATGAAATTGGTTAAAACTAAATTTTCCTTGTGTGACCGCAGTGAACACTGATACGGAGTTTGGAAAAGTTTGACCCGCAGTGCACGAAGAATTGAACAAACATGTAAGTAGTTTGAACCACCAAAGCGTCAAAAGTTAATATGTAAAAATTACACTAGATTAGTATAAATTAACCTCAAATTCTACACTTATATATCTTTAATTTCTATATGGTGCATTAAAATCATTTATGACATGCTGAAAAGTAGCCAATGATAATTTGAATATAGTCAACCGACGCCAGCTGTTGTCCAGGACATCCACACATTCTGAGTGGGGGTCAAAGCCACGGCAGTAGCTCAGGACTATCCTCAATAGCTCCTTTTGCTTCTGCTGCTGCTGCCCGCCCCTTTCAAACTAAGTGCTTGTCTCGTACAGCTTTGGGGTCATATAATATAATTAATGCTATGAATTACTTGAGCTCCGTACTAAGCCAAACTCAGCGGGCACACAAGCACACAATCCAAGAGTTTGACGTCCAATGGGGACAACGAGGGTCAGCAATGTGGGATGCCTGTTATAGTTGTTGATTTTGCTGGGGATATTCCAACACGTTGCTGCTTGGTCGGTCAGCCACATGCACTTAATTGCTTTATGAGGCGGTCAGTTACTTGTTATGGACTTCAGTTTGATTTTGCGCGAGTACCAAAGGAGCAAGCGGAGGGACGTCTGTAGTTAGTATATGTGTGAGTGTATGTTTGGATATGTGTGTCTGTGGGGCTAAATTAGACATTGGGGATCAATTATTTAGTCGGCGCATTGCCGCAAGCCAGAGACGGAGGGCCGTTGAACCGACCCCATTCCCTGCTTAAGATTACCCGATCAATGCAGATTCAGCAGCTGATGCGAAAGTTTTTTAATCATGCTGATGGTATCATCAACATCATTATGTTCTGTTATGATGCTGATGAGTATGATGATGATTAGGATGGTGCGGGTGCAGATGCGGATGCGGATGCAAGAGTCACGTCGCAAGTGCGCCAATATTTTATGTCAATTTACTGCACTTTTTCAGCAAGGTGCGAAAATCAAAAAATAAGTAGAAATACAAAAACAATGGAACAAGAACAGATGTAAGTACACAATTTTGAGATACTCTGTTTGCTGTGTGGTCAGAGTAGGAATGAATCCTATTGATAGTATTTTTTTAATAATTTCCTAATAAAATATGTATGTCTGCATCAGCAGTTTTTTTTTTTTTTAGTATGGAGCACACAAATAATAATATAATCCATTCTAGTAAAATAACAATCTGATTAACTACAAATTAAAATTTTCTGTACACTTAAGAGATTTATAATTATTCTTGTTATTTAGTATACTACAAAATGTTAATTAAGAGCACAGTTAAATCAAATGTTCTGTATGCTGTTTAATTAATATTACAAAAATAACAAAAAATAAAATAAAAAAAATATAGCCTATTTAAATATCTGCTGTACAATATACCAAAAAGACCAGATATACATTTCGAAATATTAATTATTTTACTTTCCTTATACACCCCTTTCTGCTTTTACAACAGTGAAGAGGGCAGACAAAGAAAAGAAGCTAAACTCAAATCGAAAACTTCGCAGTCACACAACAAGTACAACTTTCAGATGAAGTTGAAGTTGTAATGGCTTTTTGTTTGCCACACCACCACCAGCAACACCATCTGCCCCCTAACTTTTCCAGGGAGAGAAGAAAGGAAGGTGATACCATGACAATGTATATTTAATTTTTTTTTTATTTTTTCATTTTTATTGGCCAAGACTGAAACTATTTTGTTGCCTTTATGTTAGGTATGTACTTGTAAGAATTGTGGAATGTTTCATTCTGAAACTTCGGGAGTGGGTGCTGTGCAATTGGAAGCACTTAACATCCATGACAATAGATTGAAAGTGTGTTTTGTTATGGACTGACCAGTGTCCAGGACAACGTAAGAAGCATGATTATACGTATATTAAATATTTTTGCACATCATTTGATTTCATTTGGGGTAATCATGCGTTTTTAACTATCACTATGGTGCCCTGGCAATATAGAATACAATCCATAAAGTGAGAAAAGTACCCTAAGGCAATTGCTACTAGTACATGTTCAGTTTTGGCAGGCGTTTCAGACAATTATAAACTGTATGTGTTACATGATATTTCCATTTTGGCACTTAAGTCAGCCAAAGTCAATTATAATCAACGCCTGGCCGACTTGCGCCGGAAAACACTCACATTGAGAGGACTAAGACAATTGTCGAGCCGTGTTGCGAGTCTCTCAACGCCGGCTGGCGTAACGCAAAAAGGATTAAAAAGCATATCCTTATACATACATAGACAGACACCCACACTAACACACAGCTTTGTGTGTGTGCGTTAACTTATGCAAAAGTGTTTTAAGACTTTAGCTGATTGGCAACACACATTGAGTCCAAGCAGTTTGCCCTATGTATAAAGTTATCTGGGCTCATAGCAAGGTAAAGACGGTTTTGCCGTTGGCATTTCGAAAAGTAAATTGGCTTAAAGATGCGCCTCAATATGTTGGCTTATGTGCAAAGTTTGCCTAGAATAGCAAACGTGTATTATAAATATTTATCATGGCATATCTTTGAAATTGTTACACTGCAAGGGGAATCGCGACTGTTGTTACAGCAAAGGATTAAAGTAAACCTTTTTCAGTATTTCAAAATATTCTGCTTACACTCAGTAATGTACGATATAATTATAGAATTTCGACCGTCTTTCTTTCTTAAATTATCCCCAAATAATCTTAAATTTATGAATTCGGGAATTACACAATAATAAACACATTATTAAAATTAAAAAATCGCTGTCTGGGCTCGGACTTTTAACCTAATCTGCCCCAGGACAACGTTCTCAAATGATTTGAGTTAAAAATTCATTATGTTCTTAACATCTTCTGGAACATCAACTTGTCGAGCTAGCACTGAAATTCCATGTGGTTAAAAAGTATTTGCAATATCCAGATTGTACAGACGTACAATGCGTTCATTACCTGTTATAAATATAGCATATGAAGAGCTGTCCGTCTTTTTGGACTGTCGGGCAAACAATTTTCAGCCTCAATTACAATGCTAGCAAACATGAAGGGACAGCCGCAGTCGGATAATACCGAGTGGCCACAAAACTTAATTGCTTTACTCTGGGCCCAAAAAACAACTGTCTGATTCTTAATGCCACTACGGACTGGTTGCTGCCTCGGCTGCTCTGCTCTTATCGCGGCGAACCCAAAAAATAACCGTCAACATCGTCAACGGGCGTCGAGTTGCAACTGTTTTTGGATTCTGCTCCTCTTTCAGTTGCCCATTCTGTTGCTGCTTCTGTCTCTGCAACGCAAATTATATGCAAACGAGCTTAATATCCGGCCAAACAAACGCACACTCAGTCACACTCAGTCACAGTCTCCCCTCAGCTTTACCAGCCCCTCCCCGCATGCTGCTACTAGAGTCTCACTGGCTCATAACTCTTACCCACTGCCCACAGGGTCGCAACTTATTTGTAAGAGACAAAAACTTTGAAGGAGCAACTCATATCGACTCCGACATTGTTTTCGAATAGTGTGTCGACTCAAAAGTAAATCGGATGAGCGGCCAACAAGTTGACAGTTATTGCCGTAGAAAATTAATTCTCAAAATAATTTTCTAATGAATGTATTAATTAAACAGCATACAGAACATTTGATTTAACTGTGCTCTTAATTAATATTTTGTAGTATACTAAATAACAAGAATAATTATAAATCTCTTAAGTGTACAGAAATTTTTTATTTGTAGTTAATCAGATTGTTATTTTACTAGAATGGATTATATTATTATTTGTGTGCTCCATACCCAAAAAAAAAAAACTGCTGATGCAGACATACATATATAAATTGACGAAAAACCTAATTTTTAGTTAACAATTTAATGTTTTATTTATTTGTACCATTTTCATTTGAGTACATGTACGTACGGAATTAGCTTATATCTGTAAGCAGGGTATCGCCAAGTGGAGCACAGACAACTGGCAATTGCCATATTATATCAAATTTCAGCACAAATAACTCAACTTGCGCTCCCACAACTCCCTTCCTTTACGATAGCTCCAGCCCGTGATTGCGGCATGCAACTGCGTAAGAGTTTGTGTGCGTGTGTGTGTGTGTGGCAAACCGCCGCCTGATAATTTCTCTGCATTCGACTGATAACAACATTTAATTTAATGCCCGAGGTCAGCAATATTCCATTTATTATTGGATTAAATTCGGCAGCAAAGTTTTTGCCCAGGCTGTCCAGGCCTCCCTGGCTGTGGAGGAGGGTGGTAGGGGTTGGTGAAGGGTAAGTGAACCGAGAGTCGTCCACTATCTGGAGTTGGGATAAGCGGCGACTGTCCTTTGTCCAGGATATAAATTGTGTGCTTGGTTTTTTTACAACTTGTTGTTGCCGTTGCAAGAACACACAAACATACATGTATACGTATATTTATTTATATGGCACACCCACAGCCGGGCGCACTTGTCGCACTTGTCGTCGTCGTCGAGGTCGACGTCGACGTGAACGTGAACGACACTGTCCTAGCCATGTCCTGGCTGCTGCTGTTGCTGCATCTACTGCTGGTGCTCGCACGTCCCTCGCCCAGTCCCAGTGACTAGACGACAGGAAATGTATTTCACATTTTTTATGTGTAGCTTTTTTCTGCGTACCCCATGAAATTTGCATGAGCCGCAACCTGGAAAGGATCTGGCCAGGACGTTGTTGATGTTCCTGCAGCCCGCCTGCCTGCCTGCCTGCCAGCCATACAAACTGATGGGATAAATGGGCTAGAGGAGGGGCCAGGGGATGAGGGAATGACAAAATGCCCATAAGGGATTAGCTGGAAATCGCAGCCACGTCGCTGGACAACGTTATTGTTGTTATTGTTGTTGTTGCTGTGGCTGCTGTCACCCGTCCTGTCAGAAATTGTTGCAAAACTCATTTAAGCCAAGTTATGCGCAGTATGTAAATTGTTTTGGCAGCACCGATTTGATGTGTTCTCATTTTTTCTCTTTTTATTTTTAAATGAAACTTAATTGTTTTAGATGCAAAGTCATCATCATCATCAGCAGTATGATGCAACAACGTGTAGGCAGCGGAGGTAGTGCAATTGGATGGCGAGGGGGTTGAGAGTTGAAATAAACAAATGTGGCGGAAGGAAGTATCTCACTCGAATTTCAGTGAGGCATGAAGCCCACACACACACGCGCGCACACACCCACACATATACAGAGAAACACACACACCGAATGAATTTATGCATGAAATTGTCGACGCCCGCGTCCTGCTCTCGGGATGCCTGTGGCCTATCGAAAGGAAATTGAAACAAAACCTCATTGGAAACACACACACACACACACACACACACACACACACACACTCTTGATGCAGTCAGACAGGCGCACAGATTCAGCTTCCGTGCAAAATTCTCATTCGCCGCCAAAACATTTTGGCCAGCTGATAACTTATACCTCTGTGTGTGTGTGTGAGTGTCATGAGTGTCCTGTCTGCTCGGCTCAACTCCAATATGCCATGCGGGTACCAGAATTGTGTCGGCTACTCTCCAACTCCTTAGCAAATGCCATTCGCTTTGCAAACAACTCAATCATCAGTAAGTTTAGCTTCACAAAACTATTTGAAAACACTCAAAGGGCTATCGTCTATCATCAGATAAAACATTAACAGCCAAACAAAAGTGAAAATAATTAAACATGTAACTCATAAAGCGCCGGAAGGCACAAACTGAATACAAGTCTTAAATGACTTGGAAATGGAAATTGAGTGTGTGGATATGATGGAGTATAGAATTATGCCATATAATTGATCTAGAGTGCTGAAAATCTAATCGAACTATCTTATATAGGCTCTTGGTCTGCCTATCTCTGTAGTTAATATGGTAATGGATTTTTATAATTATTTGACGCTCTATTAATAATTATTCGATGTTGTTCAATGTTTTTAAACTTATTTTTACGACTAATTAAATGGTTTGCTTTATTATTCCCTTGCTAAAGTAGATCAGCTTATAAGAATCCGAGAAAACCAATTATAAAGCAAGAGAAGTTGGAAATGCTGAATTTTTTAAGAAATTTTCAGTGTAAAACTTCCATCAAGCATTTAAACAACCGCTTGTGAAATGGAAATTATTAAATATAATACAATATAAATTACTTTTCATATATTCGTTACAGTTATTAAAAGACACAACAGTTAATTCAATGTGCTCTAAATCAAGTTATTTGCGAGCTAAGCTGTGAGTCGTTGGTAAACTGCAAGCTGCAGCACAAAGTGGTCATACCACGAAAACTGAGAGCTACCAACTTGTGTGCAACAAATTAGTTACAGTTGACTGGGCTCGAGAGCTTCGGGCCCAATTCAAAGGACCCCAAACAAACACCCGCACATTTCAAGTCTATTCAAGCAAGTCGCATTAAGGCTCATTTGTTTTATCAGCTGCACATACACACACACACACACACCCTACATGGTCTGCAACTAGAAGTTCTGCCAACCATAGAAATCACAAGAGACAAAGGCAAGAAAGCAAATGGAAACTTTCAAAGATACGAGCTAACCTAATAGTGGTTTAATAGTACATTCCGTATGCTTTGTATGGCTTCGAATTTCTTAAATGTTGATTAAAATAGATAAATGACAATTGATTATGACTGTGTTGTGAGCCCTTATTAATTCAAAATTTAGGCTTTAAATACAATTTACAACTGTGAATAATACCAAAGCTTCTAACTTCTGGCATACAAACATATAATGACTGGTAACCTGCTGCGGGCGAAAGTCTTAAGCCAATCGGACGGATATTTTCACATATATATCATTGATCACACAGCTTTTCACCCATAGATATAAATGGTAGTTTTGGTAGTTTAAGAATAAAAAATAAATAAACTAAAAAACCTAAATTTACACCGACAATAATTTTTGCTTATTCTGCTTAGTTAATTCACAAGAAGTAGTCTTAGTCAATGTACTTAATTGGGCTCTGTCCTTGCAATTATAAGACCTTAGCATATACGCTTTCTTTAAGTCAAAAGAGCTTATGCTCAACCCCACGTGTTTCAGCCGGCTTTTGTTTTGGGGCACATATTTGGCTGCTGCTGCTGCGAGTATTTGCTGTACGTGGTATACTGATAAAATCATCAGCACATACTCTCTCTCACACACACATAAGCATGCACACACACACACACACATACATAAACGGAAGGCCCTTGTAGCAGCTGACGTTACCCATTTCACAAGATCCTTGCAGCTTCTTTGGGCAAAAACTTTTCTTAACAAAAGTCTCAAATTTGTTCCAATGCAAAACTGTTGTTTGGCTGGGCGCTTATCAACAATTGCCCAAGTGGATGCCCAAGTATAGTTTTAAGCTGCTTAACAGCTTCTTTGCGTGCGCACTTAGAGGAAAAACCCGAAATTTTGAATTAAGAAATTTCATTCCTTTTTAGAGAAGCACATTTTAAGTATATATATACCTTGACTTTTTGGATATACATATATTCTGTTTTTAAAAAGTGCAACATTTTCTAAAATTTGTAAGTACAAAATATATTTTTTGGATTCGTGAGCAATGCCAAACAATGAATTTTCAATATCTCAAAGATGTACATAAGTAAACAAAATCCGTCTACTTTTTAGAGCTATAATCAAAATTCTATCCTGGGCGTACTTTTTCTTTAAGTGCAGGACCACAACCACTACTATCAGCAGCACCACCCGTTTGGTTTGTGGACGGTGGCAACTTGATTTAGTGCTCTCTGACCTGAGTTTATATATAAACAGAGGCGTCTTGTGTTACCCCGTTCGGGAGCCACAAAAGTTTCTTTGCGCCGTCCCAAGTAAAGACATAAATGGGATTATGATCTTATCACGTCCAAGAAGTAGTAGCAGGAGCAGCAGCAGCAACAGCAAAAGAAGCAGCAACGTTACTTGGCGACCAGACATATTGGTACATTATAATAACACCTTCTGTTGGCCAACTTAAAGCTAGGCAATGGACAGTCGAGATGTCGGTTAGGGGAGCTAAGGACAGCTAAAGGGGCTGCTGCTTAGACAAACAAGTTTGCGGCGCAGCTTTGTCAAAGATTTATTTCTTGAGGTTTAGCGACGGCTGCTGCCCATAAAATCCCCCCCCCCCCTACTTCCCCACCCAAACAACTTAATATGGAAAATTTGCAAGTACGAGTCTATTTGCCAAGGAGGCGACGCGACGTTGAAAACTTTCCAGCTGTAGCAGACGGTGTTGGAGGAGGCTGCGGGGCGGCAATCTTTAATTAAGAGCGGATTAGTTGGACATGGGTTCGATTGGCAGACGTAGTCGAACCTCCTCTGCCTTCCAATCTGCCAGTGTGTTTTTGGGTCTTCGTCTCAGTCTCAGTTCACATTCACTTAAATTTCTACTTTTAAACTGCTGTTCTCTCTCCTGATGTGGTGAATCTTTGCTCTTTTTTGGTTTTGCTGTGATTTGCATCTGTGGTTGAGCAACCACCAGCCAGCAGCCAGCAGCTGGCTTCATTAGTTTCTGTCCCCTTCCATTCGGAATCGCCACTTTTAACGGCATCTTGTGGCAGACTTTTTGAGTGCTCCATTAAAATTTAATGCGTGTAAGAGATCAGCAGTGGCAGGCAATATCTACTCTATTTTCGCTCCTTAGATTAGCTGTCAAAAGTTGTTCAATTTAATTTCACGCCTGCAACCCCAACCCTGGCGCCATTTTAATGTTTGTGTTGCCAATTTTTTTTCGTGTATTCTTCACTCCCCCCATCCCTCGCTCATCTATCTCTTGAGTTTTTAATGGCTTTGGGAAATTGCACGCGCCGTTTACGCGCTCGTTAGACAAGCTTTGAATGTGCCCAAGTACTCAACATTTCAACATATCAGCATCATTATGGTTATTGATAAGACCACGCCCTGTACACGCACTACCTTCAAGCAAACCTTACCCCTCCCTCTGGTAGTACTGCAACGGGCTTACATTCATTTCGGGTTCAGTCCGCTTCAGACGGTGGTTCAACGGTTCGAATCGATTTAGCTTGGTTCGGCTAAGTGTTGTTGGGCTAGCCTGTTAAGTTAGGTAGGTAAGTAGTAACGTGATTTACCTTGATGGTTTCTGACTGCCAGCCAAGGCAATTAGTTCACTTTAACGATATAGTTTCAGGGCTTTCACAAGAGTTTGCAAGACAAAGTAATTTTTATACAATTATACCAAAAAGGTATAATTGTATATTGGTTTTGTGCAATGTCCGTCATGCTGTCCGTCATGCTGTCCGTCATGCTGTCCGTCCGTCTGTCCGTCTGTCTGTCCGTCTGTATGAACGCGCATTCCTCCGACACCCTTACAGATAGAGACTTGAAACTTGGAACGTATACTGGAAAGTACCCTCAAAAGTTAAAGTGTCTTGGGTTTGGTACTACGTCCACTAGGGAGCTAGAAAACCTCTTACAATTTAATGGATACAGTCACCAATTTTGGTTGGTAGGTTGTTGGCGAGGTCCTTGAAAGATTGGCATCTGTCACGCCCAACTCCGACGCCCCCATCACCCTCGCCCCTAAAATTTTCAAATGGCTATATCTTCCGCAGTTTTTGAGTAGGGAACGTCAAATTTGGTAGGTATATTACTGGTAATTGCCTTTAAGAACCGATAACAAGGTGCCACGCCCACACCTGCGCCTATAATCGACAATTCCGATTGCAAACTCCCGCCCACAAAAAACGATAAATGCCTGTATCTCCCGCAATTTAAGTTAGTTAATTAAATAAATATAATTAATATAAATGATATAAATAGTAAAGCGTTATTTTTTTAAAAATGTGTTAGTTATACATATACATTACTTACTTTTTCATGTAATGCATTTATGCATGCATTTGTAATCAAATTCACTTGCACTTTGCACTTGCAAATAAAGTTGCCAGTACAAGTGATCTTTGTGACGCAAGTCCATTATTTCCAGCGTTGCCAATACATGCCAATTTGTAACAATGTAATGTAACAGAATATTTGCTGTTAATTTTGGCGCAATGCTGTTTATCTCGCAAATAGAGCGATTTTATCGAGCGCGTCAAATTGTGCCAACTTGCTCTCATAAAATATCTCAATTTTGTATAAAATATTAATACTAGTAGTTCGATTGTTAAAATTGAAAACTAATTTATCATTATTTTATTTTATCCTTAAATTAAGACTAATTATACCCTTAACCCATTAAAAATGGGTAAAAAGGGTATAATGGTTTTGTGCAAATGTATGTAACAGGCAGAAGGAAGCATCTCCGACCCCATAAAGTATATATATTCTTGATCATTATCAACAGCCGAGTCGATCTAGCCCTGTCCGTCTGTCCGTCCGTCTGTCCGTCTGTCCTGCGTCCGTCCGTCCGTCCGTCCGTCCGTCCGTCTGTATGAACACGCGGATCTCAGAGACTATAAGAGCTAGAGACTTCAAATTTGAAATATAGGTTCTCGTATACCAGGCGCAGAACAAGTTTGCTTTATTTTATCGATAACTGCTTCAGTTTCGGAATTATCGATAAATTTAGATTTCCGATAGCAATAAATTCCACAATTTAAGAGGCAGCGGGTTCTAATTTATACATAATATGCTTATACATATTATTGATCAGTTGCCAAAATTTCATTAAGTTCGGATAAGAAACACCAAAGTTATAGTCGAAAATATATTTTCATATTGATCTTCTTGTTGTCAGCAGCCGGAAGCATTTTCTGTATGCATAAATAGGCGAGCGCATGTGTGAGAAAGAGATGGCATGATAATCGACGCTAGTGTCAATATATTTGTGTGTATTCTGCAGAGCCCCGATAAGTACTGTTTCGTGTACGCATGTATGTCTGTATGTATGTATGTATATGCTTGTGAGTAAAGACTGTAAGAAATGCACTTGCAGAACTGAACATTTGAGTGCAAATCATTTTAAAGGGAAATTATCCAATAAAACTAGAATATATTTAACAACTGGGTTAAGGGTATATCGTAGTCGAGCCAACTCGACTACAGCATCTTACTTGTTTTATTTTCCAATAAGTAAGTTTTAACGGCGATATTTTTTAACGCGATAGTCTTATCGCATGCTCACAGCAGCTCCACACGAGTCAAGGTAGCATTACAATAGATTGTTGTGTTTCATTTTCCAAAATTCCATTTTATAATTTATAAAATAAAACGAAACGAAACGCAAGTATTTAGTCCGATAGATATAAATACAAATTTATAATTATATAAATATATTTTATATTTATAATATATACAGTGAGCAAAGTCTTATTTCGCACAGTGCCTAGCAAAAATTTTAAAGTGCTATAAAGCTTAAACAAGGAAAAAAATTCAAAATGTATAAATGTCAATTGGTTTAATGTTATATCACATTTGAAAAGGAAACTTTAATTTTTATTAAAATATTAATTAATTAATTACTATTAGTCAAAAACTAAAAATATATTCAAAATTCATACAACGTCTTATTTCGCACAGTCTTAAAAAAAGTTTCATATTTGGGGTATAAAAGCTTTAATAAGGATGTTAATACTTAGTATGATATCCTTTAGTCTTAACAACTTCGCTTAACCTATTTTTCATGGAAGATACCAGCTTCCGGGTAGTTTCTGGGCTGATCCTGCTCCACTCATCCAGCAGAGCATTTTTGAGATCTTGTTTGCAGGATATGTTGTGTTTCCGGATGTTATTTTCCAGCAGAGCCCACAAATTTTCAATAACATTTAAATCTGGAGACTGGGCCGGTGGAATTATCATGTGGGGGCAGTTCGATCTAAGCCAGGACTGTACTATTCCGGCCTTATGCTTGGGGTCGTTGTCCTGGTAGATCCGGAAAGTACGTCGGATTCTAGCTTCTCGGCACTTTCGAGTAAATTTTCCTTTAGTATATCAAAGTACACATTCTTGTCCATTATTGTTTCAATAATCACAAAATTTCAGTCGCGGGCTGCCGAGATAGGTGCCCATACCAGGACACTTCCTCCGCAGTGCTTGACTGTTGCCTTTAAATTTTTGGGACTCAGCTCAGTATTGGGTTGCCGCCACACATGATACCGTCTTTCCGGGCCAAAAATTTTGAATTTGTACTTATATTCAAATATGACTGTGTTCCAGAACCCAAATTCTTGCCCAAGTGGATTTGACGAACGTCATCCCAAACCCTATATTTTTTGCTTTTACAAATTTATTATTACGTGGTTCTTGGGCATCAAAGTCATGGTTGCGCAGAACTTGAAGCACAGTTCCCATACTGGACTTTTTCCTTATTTCATGCTGCACCTATTGAGTCTGTTTTTGAGCCGATAGCTTAATATCTTTTCATGATGATTCCCGGCTCGTCCTGCTCAGTGAAAATCGGGTTTGGTACCATTCCGCCCTTGTCCTCTGTCCGATTTTCGTCGACGAAGCTCCAAATGATGTAGAATACAGTTCAGGTGTTTGAGCATTTTAGCTATTTTTATACCCTTAACCCATTAAAAATGCGTAAAAAGGGTATAATGGTTTTGTGCAAATGTATGTAACAGGCAGAAGGAAGCATCTCCGACCCCATAAAATATATATTTTTTTGATCAGGATTAACAGCCGAGTCGATGAAGCCCTGTCCGTCTGTCTGTTCGTCTGTCCGTCTGTATGAACGAAAGGATCTCAGAGACTATAAGAGCTGGAGAATTCAAATGTGAAATATAGGTTCTCGTGTACCAGGCGCAGATCAAGTTTACGTTATTTTGTCGATAACTGCCTCAGTTTCGGAATTATCGATACATTTCGATTTCCGATCGCAATAAATTCCACATATCTCTCACAATTTAATGGATACAGACACCAATTTTGGTTGGTAGGTTGGCCTTAAAAGATCGGCATGTGCCACGCCCACCTCCGACGACCCCATCACCCCCGCCCCTAAAATTTTCAAATGGCTATATCTTCCGCAGTTTTTGAGTAGGGAACGTCAAATTTGGTAGGAATATTACTGGTAGTCGCCTTTAAGAACCTATAACAAATTTGTGATACCACGCCCACACCTGCGCATATAATCGACAATTCCGATTGTAAAACGATAACTCCGTATATCTCCGAAAATTTTAAAGATAGAGTAACCAAACTTGGAAGGTATTATTATTATTAGGTTGGGGGTGTGTGCACTGCGACCTGATAGGTCTATTATCCCCCTTCTGGGCTTAAAGCTCCTCCATCAACCCAAGCTCTTGCACGAATGCTAGAATTTTTATTGGGTTGAGGGCTACTATGTCATTGCTCATCATTACATGCATCCCTAGGATGTTGCTTCTCTTCCTTAAGTGTCCCGTCAGTAGACCGGTGAGTATTCTAAGATTATATTTGCTCATGGCTATAAATTGCTTAAATCGCTTCTGATTATAGCCACCTAGAAGACATTTGGCTTGTCGGAGTCCTGGTGCCTCTGCCCAGCTCCGTTGCCTCCGTTGCCTCCTCTGTCTTTCTTCGTTTCTGAGCTCCTGCCGTATCATGTGCCTTCCGATGCCACAAAACGGTTCAGGTCCCACTAGGGGTCTCTCCGCCCCCAATCTTGCTTGCCTATCGGCCAGTTCGTTCCTAACTATGTCCGTGTGACCCGGGACCCATCTTAGGGTGAGCCTGTTGGTTGCCCCGAGTCGGTCAAGTCTGGATCGTGCTTCTAGGACCACTTTAGAAGTGATTTTCGTCCCACTAATAGCGTTTAACGCTGCTTGACTGTCGGAAAGGATGGATATATCCGTGTTCCGATAGTTGCGCACCAGGTTAAAATCCGCACACCTTCCTATTGCACACACTTCAGCTTGGAATATGCTGGTCTGCGTTCCTAGGGATTCATGATAAGATATCCGAGTGCCCACTACTCCTAGGCCTGTGCCCTGGTTGGTGAGTGATCCGTCGGTGTACCATTTTATGGTGTGCGGTTTCATGGGATGGATGTCATCGAGAGACGTCCATTCTTTTTTGCTACTCATATGAACTTTGAAATTACGCTCGAATATGTATTCGGCTGCCATTTCATCCATAGGTTGAACCAGTAGGGGAAGTTCATCTGAAAGTCGTTGGGCATCTTTTTGGTTAAGGATGTGATAGCCTCCAACTCCTTCCGCTGACATCCTTAAGAGTGTAGCTTTCTGTTGGACCCTTATTGTGTGGTGGAGTGGTGTTATCTACATTAAGGCTTCCAAGGCCATTGTTGGACAGGTGCGCATTGCCCCTGTCATGCATACGCAGGCCAATCTCTGCAGTTTCTGCAGCCTCTTTTCACGGTGATAAGCCGCGCTCTATCACCCCATGATGTTACCCCATAAGTCAGCATGGGTCTTACTACCATTGTGTATAGCCATCGCATAATCTTTGGTGATGTGCCCCATGACTTTCCGGCTATACTCCGGTACGTATAGAGCGCTCTTGAGCACTTCGATACCGTGTTCTGTACATGGGTGCCAAAGTTAAGCTTGCTGTCAAATGTGACCCCTAGGTATTTAACTTCCCTGCTGGTTTCTAATAGGCATCCCAAGAGCCGTATTTGTTTCATCCTCTGCAGTTTATACCGCCTAGTAATGGGGACGATGACTCTTTTTGTAGGGTTTAGGTTGAGTCCAACCTCCATACACCAGTCACTCGTTATTTTTAACCCTGTCTGGACTATATCGCAGAGTGTCTCCTCGAATTTGCCTCTCGCTCTTATGACAATATCATCGGCATAGCCTTGACATTGAATACCTCTGGTGGTAAGTCTGTTGAGTAGTTCGTCTACTAACAGACTCCAGAGTAGCGGAGACAGTACACCCACTTGGGGGTAGCCTTTGGTGGTTAAGACTGTAACCTTACTATCATGTGTTGTTGCGGTGGCTTGTCTGGACCCCAGTAGTGCCAGTATCCACCTACTGGTGGTGGAGTCTAGACCCCTTCTTGCAAGGGTGGCCCTAATCGCATCGTGTGACGTGTTGTCAAAGGCGCCTTCAATGTCCAAGAAGGCGCACAGTGATATCTCCTTATTTTCAACTGTTGAGCTTAACATGCTCTTCAGTTGATAAAGTGCCGTGTCCGTGGACCTGCCGGCTCTGTAAGCATGCTGCCTTGTGTGCAGCGGACTCTGCATCAACAGAGTGCTTCCAATGTTGTAGTCCACCAGCTTTTCCAATGTTTTCAATAAAAACGAAGTCAAGCTGATGGGTCTGAAGGACTTTGGGCTGGTGATGTCTTTCTTCCCAGCCTTGGGGATGAACATCACCCTAGCACTTCTCCAAGCGCTCGGTATAAAACCGAGGGCAAGGCTACCCTGCAGTATCTTCTTGATGCGGGAGAGGAGTAAGTGCTTACCAATCTGTAAGAATACTGGCGATATCCCGTCTAAGCCTGGAGATTTGTTGGGCTGGAAAGTGCCAATTGCCCATTTCAATCTTTCGGCTGTGACTGTCAGCTTGGCACATGCCCAGTCATCAGTCGACGGTCTATATCTGCTCCCTCTCACGATATCTTCTTCCCGATAGGGTATGCTACCTGGGAAGTGCGTTTCGAAGAGGAGCTCTAGTCTTTGCGTATTGCTGCTCGTAAAGGAGTTGTCTCTACGTTTCAATGCTAGGTTAGCATAAGGCGATCGCTTTGACATTGCTCTGTGGAGCCTGGCGCTTTCGCTTGTGCTAACTATGCTTTCGCAGAAGTTCCTATAGTTCTGCCTTTTGGCCTTCCTAATCTCCTTGTTATAGGAGGTCAGACTTTCGCGGTACATCTCCCATTCTCCGTCTCTCTTTGCTTTGTTGTCGTGTGGTTAAACGTAGCCTTTCCAGCATCTTTGACCATGCGTTTTTTTCTCTAACGGGCAACTATCTATAAAAGCATCTGTTATAATCTTATTTAGATTTCCTACAGCTCTCTCTAGCTCAAGTGGGGTTCTGGGTATACCAGAAGTCCCGTTGGAGAGGTTGAGCTCTAGGGTGGACTTGAACTTTTCCCAGTCTGTCTTTCTGGGGTTCCTACTGGGGGTGCTGCTATCCGTATTTAGCTTTAGCTTAAATATGATTATCTTATGATCTGACATAGATTCCTCTGGTGAGACATGCCAGTCCCTAAGATGAGGTTTTAGGGACCGACTGACCAGGGTGAAGTCTAAGACCTCCTCCCTAACCCTTGTTACAAATGTCGGTGTAGATCCGACATTGCCTAGTTCTAGATTATATTTAGCAATAAGATCTGTGAGGTACTCACCCCTTATGTTGATGCCGCTGCTCCCCCATATCGAGTGGTGCGCGTTGGCATCGCATCCGATAATTATCGGCATCTTCTCCTTCTTGCAGTACTCCACCAGTCCCTCAATTTCTGGTGGTGGGCAGGGTCCGTCTCCTGCGAAGTACGCCGACACAACATAGAGGCAGTGTCGCCAGTGGCCTGGACCATTATCGGGACACAATCTAGTTAGAAATTCTGAAAGGATAGTGAAATTAATACTTTTCCTTACCATGATGCAGGCTCTAGAGGCTAAATTTCTCTGATCCCAGATTACCTTTGATTCGGATGTATAAAGGCCTCTAATGCCGTTATACACCCATGGCTCCTGTACCAGGGCTAGCCCAAGATGTTCTTTGGTGAACATTCTAGCCAGCACCGCCGAGGCCGCTTTGGCATGGTTAGTGTTCACCTGGGCTATCCTGGTATCGATGATTCTAGTCATCGACTAGAGGATGGGCTCCAGTTGCCATGGTGTCTGTGGCCTGGAGCTGCCCTCGTCACCGCTACTCATCATTGTGACGTCAGCAACGGCCGCATCCTCTTGCAGCTCCTCCGCTAACTCCTGTGAGGACATCGCCACTTCGTCGTCCTCCACCTCCTCTTCGTGACAGAGCGTCACATCCGCCAGATCTTCGTCCTCTGCGAGGTCCTCCGACGTGTCGGCGGGCTGTAGCGGGTGGCTTCTCGGTGCAGCCACGGGGGCCAAAGATGTGGTGGGGATGTCCTCCACGTTTGCTTCCCTGTCCTTCGGTTCGGATGGCTTGTTTGCCCCGACCTTCTTTTTGAGACCATTCACATGGATGGTCCCATACCGGAAAGAGAGTTGATATCCTCTTTCCTCTATAGCCCTTTTGGATAGTTCGTCTATCCCAATAACCAGGAGTAATCCACCTCCTTCATCTCTCCTGGATATTACTTTCCAGGCCTCGGTTTCTATACTATTCTGGTTCCCTAGCAGAGCCAGAATAAATTCCGAGCTCCTTTCTATGCTTCTTGGGCACTAGATGGTGATACTGTGGAGCGACGGTATTTCGTCTCCCACTTTGCATGTGAGGGGCACGCCCTTCCACGAGCGCAGCTTCGGTGCGACGGCTCTCAACCAATTGGCTGAATCTTCGTTGGAGCACTCAATGATAAGGAAACCAACCCGAAAAAGAATGCCCGCGAACGAGACCGCCCATCCAGACTCAACCACCTCGTCCAGGATAGTGTCTTCCAGCACAGACATGTTTTCGTGACTAAGCATTACCTGGGGGTATTCCACAGGTAGCACGACCACTTTCACTTTTTTCGCCATATCTGCGTATGACGATCGAGGTCCGGCGGGTGCTGGAGGGTTGGTCCTCATGGCCGCACGTGACGTGCTTGGACGCATGTCCAAGCCTTCTGGGGCCTTGTTGGCCGGTATTCCCGCAACTGCTGGCTTCTGTGCATTTGGGGCTTCCGCCTGCGGGCATGCCCTTTTTGGAGTTGCCGTAGGTGGCGTGAGGGTGTTGCTACGCCTCTTTATGGCCCTGCCTAGCATTTGGTGCAAGGTGTGGTGGTCGGGATGGTCCGACCACATTCCTGCGTCCCTGCTGCGCTCTTTCGGTTGGCGCTGGAACGGCCCGGGGTGGAGGCTGGTCTGCCACCCTTAGGGTTCTTCGCCAGTGAGTGCCCCGATTCTCGATTGAACGATTCGGGGCTTGCTGTGCCTGTGGCACTCTCCTGTATGGTGCTGGAGTAGCACGGTGTGGAGGTTGGTCTACCACACTGGAGGATCTCCGACCGTCCAGGTCTCAATCCTCCAACTGTCTAGCGACAGTCTCCGCTAGGGTATCCTGCGGAATGACGATTTTATTGTTATTTTTACATGACATATTGTGTCCCACGAGCTGCGGAGAAGTGAGTGTCCACCCGGAGAGAGATATGCGATACCCGGGTAAGGCTGAATAGAACAGGCGGTCGCCATTTGCCTGAGCACACCGTTAATGACTGGGCTGTTTGTTTAAACCGGGCCCCCAGCCAGGCTGACTATCGGCACGCTACGATTGACACCTTAGCCCGGTCCGGTGTGAGATTTGGGGAGATGTGATAGATAGGTAAGTGTGTGGGGAAGTTGGGGGTGTGTGAGGCTATACTTTTAAGAGGCGGCAACACAAACGCTTTGTCGGTACGCATTCGGTGTCGTACCCGCTCTTTGTCCGGGACTGCTTATTTACGAGGATTCTCGTGTTATTCGCAGCTAAACTCCCAGTGGGAGGCCGTTCGCTATCCGCAACCCGCGACCCGCCTGATGGCCCCAGCTCAGCCCCGTTCGAACCATCCCACAAGTTCTTACGCCCAGGAACTTGGAAGGTAATTTCCTGGTAACCTCCTCCAAGGATTGTCATATACATTTTTTGACCACGCCCACATACGCCGCCCTCAGGAACTTCGTCCCTAGAAATTTAAAATGCGCATATCTGCCGTAATTTGCAAGCTAGAGTCGCAAAATTTTGCAGGTATGTTACTGGTAGCTCCCCCAAAGATCGATAAAAAAAATTGGATGGCCACGCCCCGTATATCTCACGCAACTTGAAAACTTAAGTCACCTAATTTTAAATGTATATTGCTAGAAACACCCTTCATAAATGTGGGAAAAAACATTTGGACCACGCCCACTCCCGCCCACAAAAATCGATAAATGCCTGTATCTTCCGCAATTTAAGAACTACAGTTACCAAACTTAGAAGGTATATTATTAAGATCGAACTCCAACATTTTTTAGACCACGCCCACTCCCGCCCAAAAACCGATAAATGCCCATATCCCCCGCAATCCAAGTTAGTTAGTTACCAAACTGGGTAGGAAGATTATTAGAAAACTTCTCCATAATTTATTTGGGCAACGCCTACTACCGCCCCTAAAGTCTCGAAAAGCCCATATCTCCGGAACTTAAGAGTGAAAGTAGCTTGTACAATTTTTTGTATCTGCTCTCCCCATGTAATTCTGCTCACCGTCTTTAAAAGCCACGCTCACTTATATGCAAATCATATACATAGTTATTAGTAGAGAATTAACAGAATGTGTTCCCATTCAAAAAGGCAAACTTGGACAGTATTTCTTGACTGCACACAAATTATGGTATAATAGTATTCCGCTGTCGGTTACGTCCGACTGCAACGTTCTATCTTGTTATACCCTGAACCCATTAAAAATGGGTAAAAAGGGTATAATGGTTTTGTGCAAATGTATGTAACAGGCAGAAGGAAGCATCTCCGACCCCATAAAGCATATATATTCTTGATCAGGATCAACAGCCGAGTCGATATAGCCCTGTCCGTCTGTCCGTCCGTCTGTCCGTCTGTCCGTCCGTCCGTCTGTATGAACACGCGGATCTCAGAGACTATAAGAGCTAGATACTTCAAATTTGGAATATAGGTTTTTGGATACCAGGCGCAGATCAAGTTTGTTTTATTTTATCGATAACTGCCTTCGTTTATCGATTTTCGATACATTTAGTTTTCCGATAGCAATAAATTCCCCAATTTAAAAGGCAGACGCTTCTAAGTTGAACACGATATGCATATGCATATTGTTGATCAATTGCCCAAATCGGATAAGAAGCACCCAAGTTATGGTCGAAAATGTATTCTTATATTGATCAAATTTCTGTCAGCAGCCGCAAACTGTATGCATAAATATGCGCGTGCATGTGTGAGAAAGGGACGGCAAGATAATCGACACAAGCGCAAATTTGTTTGTGTGTATTCTCCACTGCCACGTTACCTACGATTCGTATGCATACGCGTTTGCCGTAATTTCAGTGGGTTATTCTAATGCGCTACATTGGTTTTTACGCAGGCAAGCTATTAACTTATGAATGTATGAAACGTCTTTGATTTTTTTTTATTTTACCCTGAACCCATTCAAAATGGGTCAAGAGGGTATTGTGGTTTTTTTTGTAACCCTTTAGTACCTGTAATCCCTAAAAAATATTTGCTAACTACCTGTTCGCGCGAAACTATTAAAGTGGATAATTAGAAATAAACCTATAATGTATTTAAAGCTTGGTTCAGGGTATATGGTAGTCGAGTTCACTCGACTACAGCGTTCTTACTTGTTTTTTTTACATTATTTTACATTAGAGTGTGCGAAACTGTTAAAGAGGACATTTGGAAATAAACCTATAATGTATTTAAAGCTTGGTTCAGGGTTTATGGTAGTCAAGCTCACTCGACTTCAGCGTTCTTACTTGTTCGATATGAATATCCGATTTTTAAGTGTTCCAGGATGATTTTCCGTTGATGAATGGTGGTCCTTTTGCCCATGGTCCTTGTTGGCTTGTTGCACCGAAATGGAGGAAAAAACTAAACTGACTATGAAGTATTGGTCTAAAAAAAAAAAATCCGGGTCTTATGGCACCCAGGTGTCCATAATGTAACTGTGCGAAATAACCCTTTGCCATAAATAGAGGTACTTTCTTACACAACCCTACCTGGCAGGTGGAAAAACCACAGATTATTAGGGTCATATATTAATTTTGGTGGTTAATAAATGTACCTGCAATGGATCTTTGGAATTTTTGAAAAATATCACATAATTACTTTATGGCAGGCAATTAAAATTTTTGCTAGGCACTGTGCGAAATAAGACTGTTTATGACGAGATTCAACTTGTGTCATTTTGGCACAACTAACATAGCATCCAAACCCCCTCAGTTTCCTCTCAGTACACTCTCAGTTTTCTCTCAGCGCACTCAGCGCTGTTAACACATGTAATATAATGCAATGTAATATGTTAACATACTCGTAGTTAGTATAAGAACACAACTAGAAGTGAAAAATACAGTGATGTTAATAAAATAAGAAAGGTGAATACAACACCAACAACACAAAACAAGTAAGAACGCTGTAGTCGAGTGAGCTCGACTACCATATACCCTGAACCAAGCTTTAAATACATTATAGGTTTATTTCCAAATGTCCCCTCCAATAGTTTCGCACCAAACAAATTATAGAGAAGTTTCCTAATAATTTTTCCACCCAGTTTGGTAACTAACTAACTTGCGAGGGATATGGAGGTTTATCGGTTTTGGGGGCTGGAGTGGGCGTGACCCAAAAAATGTTGGAGTTCGACCTTAATAATATACCTTCTAAGTTTGGTAGCTGTAGCTCTTAAATTGTGGGAGATACAGGCATTTATCGTTTTTTGTGGGCGGGAGTGGGCGTGGTCCAAAATTTTTTTCCACATTTATGAAGGGTGTTACTAGCAATATACCTTTAAAATTTGGTGACTTAAGTTTTCAAATTGCGCGAGGTATATGGGCTTATCGATTTACACCAACAGGTGTATCGGTTTAGGTAGGTGGAGTGGGCGTGGCCATCCAATTTTTGTATCGATCTTTGGGGGAGTTACCAGTGACATACCTGCAAAATTTTGCGACTCTAGCTTGCAAATTACGGCAGATATGCGCATTTTAAATTTCTAGGGACGAAGTTCCTGGGGGCGGCGGATGTGGGCGTGGTCAAAAAATTGGTATGCCAATCTTTGGAGGAGGTTACCAGCAAATTACCTTCCAAGTTTGGTTACTCTGTCTTTAAAATGTTCGGAGATATACGGAGTTATCGATTTACAATCTACTTAATATCGGAATTATAGACGCAGGTGTGGGCGTGGCACCACAAATTTGTTATCGGTTCTTAAAGGCGTTTACCAGTAATATACCTACCAAATTTGACGTTCCCTACTCAAAAACTGCGGAAGATATAGCAATTTGAAAATTTTAGGGGCGGGGATGATGGGGGCGTCGGAGGTAGGCGTGGCACATGCCGATCTTTCAAGGACCTCACCAACAACCTCCCAACCAAAATTGGTGACTGTATCCATTAAATTGTGAGAGATATGTGGAATTTACTGCTATCGGAAATCTAAATGTATCGATAATTCAGAAACTGAGGCAGTTATCGATAAAATATTCAAACTTGATCTGCGCCTGGTATACGAGATCTTATATTCCAAATTTGAAGTCTCTAGCTCTTATAGTCTCTGAGATCCGCGTGTTCATACAGACGGACGGACAGACGGACAGGGCTAGATCGACTCGGCTATTGATCCTGATCAAGAATATATATACTTTATGGGGTCGGAGATGCTTCCTTCTGCCTGTTACACACATTTGCACAAAACCATTATACCCTTTTTACCCATTTTTAATGGGTTCAGGGTATAAAAAAGAGAAGTTTTTTCCTGGGAAAACAAATTGGCCGCCCCACTACAACATTTGGTCCTTCGAGCCGGATACATCATTCATCATCTTCATCACGGGATCATCCTTCATCACGTCTCATCTCGTCATCACGGATCACGCTCTTCCAGCTAGCATCGGTGGACAATCAGCATCACAGGAAAACACTTAAGTACAACTCCTATATACATATATATATGTATATATATATATATCCATTATATATGCCATTTTCCGGCCTCCTACTTTTGTAATCCGACAAAGTTGTGCAGTGTAAATTTTCGTCAGAGCCTCCATCTTTTTTCTCCAAGAGCAAAGTCCAAATTGCTCATAGTCCTAGTGTATACAATACACACACACTGACAGATCCAAAATACACAACAAATTGTTTAATCTCTGTACATACATATGTACATACAAACAAATTTTAATCAAGCAATTCCTTACATACTATGTAAAATTAAATTAAATTAATTAAATTAAATTATTCAAAAAAATACACGGGTGATTTCATGTACATATGTATATGCAGATCAAACATTCAACTTGAATTATCCACAATTAACAGCTGGTAGCCTGTGCACTAAGAAAATAATAATATATTAATCAATTTTTCGGCGCAAGTTCATTTACTTTTCGCTTATACTTACAGTGTATTGCCAACCTCCAATTCCATATGAATGCCGACCTGCAAAATATAAATAATAAATAAAATAAATTCAAATAATTATTAGCTATACTCTTACATTACACTCTTACACTGTACATGTAGTGTCTCAAGCTCATTCGAAGCAGCGACAAGCAAAAAATGTAATTGCCTGCCATAAACTCATTCAATATTTTTCAAAAATTCCAAAGAGCCATGGCTGGTACAAATATGAACCACCGAAATGAATATATGACCCTAATAAACGGGAATTTCCACACCCGTTAGGTCGGGTTATGTAAGAAGTACCTAAGTTTTTGGGTCAAAACCTGTTGGAAACAGTGACATTATGGACAGTTAAGTGGCGGAAAACGTGGATTTTTTTACATAATGTTGAATTTTTTCGGTATAAATAGACCAATCCTCCGTAGACAGTTTAGTTTTTACCTGCATTTCGGGAGCAATAAGCCAACAAGGACCATGGGCAAACGGACTACTATTGATCAACGGAAAATCATCCTGGAACACTTAAAAATCGGATATTCATATCGCCAAATAGCTAAAATGGTCAATCTAAACATCTCAACTGTATTCTACATCATTTGGAGTTTCGTGGACGAAAATTGGACAGAGGACAAGGGCGGAATTGCACCAAATCCGATTTTCACCGAGCAGGACGAGCCGAGGATCATCAAGATTTCAAGGGCAAATCTTAACCTATCGGCTCAAAAACTGACTCAATAGGTGCAGGATGAAATCAGGAAAAAGTTCAGTATGGGAATTGTGCTCCAAGTTCTGCGCAACCACGACTTTTATGCCCGAGAACCACGGAAAAAGAAATTTGTAAAAGGCAAAAATATAGGGTCTGGGATGACGTTCGTCAAAATCCACTTGGGCAAGGATTTGAGTTCTGGAACATAGTCATATTTGAATATGAGTACAAATTCAATATTTTGTTGCCCGGACGGACGGAATTATGTGTGGCGACAACCCAATACTGAGCTGGATCCCAAACACATAAAGGCAACAGTCAAGCATGGCGGAGGAAGTGTCATGGTTTGGACCTGTATCTCGGCAGCCGGCGACGGAAATTTTGTGTTCATTGGAACAACAATGGACAAATATGTGTACTTTGATATACTAAAGGAAAATTTACTCCAAAGTGCCGAGAAACTGGAAATCCCACGTACTTTCCGGTGCTACCAGGACAACGACCCCAAGCATAAGTCGGGAATAGTACAGTCCTGGCTCATCTGGAACTGCCCCCACGTGAAAATTCCACCGGCCCACTCTCCAGATTTAAATGTTATTGAAAATTTGTGGGTTGTGCTGGAAAATAACATCCGGGATCACAACATATCCAGCAAACAAGATCTCAAAAATGCTCTGCTGGAGGAGTGGAGCAAGATCAGCCCAGAAACTACCCGGAAGCTGGTATCTTCCATGAAAAATAGGTTAAACGAAGTTGTTAAGGCTAAAGGATATCATACTAAGTATTAACATTCTTATTTAAGCTTTTATTCGCCAAATATTTAACTTTTCTTAAGACTGCTTACCTTTGACTTTGACCTGTATTTTGGATGTTTTCAGTTTTTGACTAATTTTAATTAATTAATTAATATTTTAATAAAAACTAAAGTTTCTTTTTGAAATGTGATATAACATTAAACAAATTGGCATTTACAAAATTTGAATTTGTTTCTTTGTTTAAACTTTATAGCACTTTAAATTTTTTGCTTGTCGCTGTTTCCAATGAGCTTTGAGACACTGTATATGTAAGTTTTGCCGGCGCGTCATATATACATACTTACATACATGTATAAGTACCCATGTACATACATAAACATACATACATACATACATAAACTAAACACATACAAAATTAAAGCAATAACCAATTGGCCGAACATACAAACACAAAGAGATAAACGGCATAACTCAAACAAATAATTAAATAACTTTAATGCAAACATATGTATGTATGTATGTAAACATCTAAATCCACATTAGCGACGGCAAATAAGACACATATATTCAACATACATAACAAATATTTAAAGTACTTACAATTTAATAATAATTGCTGCAGTCCACTATATTTCCACATTGTGCGAAATAAATTAACATATGTTTGTAAAAACATATGTTTTCCTTTTTGCTTTGCACACAATTAATAAGCACTGATCGCCAATCCAGGGCTGCAGTGTCTTGTGTTCCACAACCAACGTTTCGTCGAAACAATATTATAATATAATAGACAATTGAATGTGGCTTGTATTTTCTGATTTAATTATTTTATTTTGTTATTGATTAAACAATAAAAAATTAATAATAAGATATAATAACACATATTAGGAAATATAGGCACATTTATATTTGTATCCATTTTTTTGGTGTCCCACAAAAAATTAATAAATAAATAAACGCAAGCGATAAATTTAATAATAGTATTACGAGAACAAGTGCCTGTTCCGCAATTCCCATCGTTCCACGTTTGAAAAATAAAGGAATTTCATTGTGAATCCTATCCCTTTAGCCAAATAGTTTTTTTTTCGGTTAACCGTGAGAACATAGTATGTCCACGGAGCCAAATCCACAAGAGAAAAAACATTTGAATATTCCATCCGTTTCTGGTGTCAGAAGTGCCTCTTCGTCTCCGATTCCCGCGGCGAAGCGAAGTTCCTCCTCGCAAGTCACACGCACTAAGAGTGAATCTTCCTCTCCTCATCCAAAGTCACCACAAGTGACCAAACGTCCAATTCCGACCAGATCAGGGGGAAAATTATCAGCAACAAAAATGGCATTATCCGAATTTATCTCCGTGACGGATAAACTGAGTCAATTTGAAACACGATTGACTAATCCTGCTGCGGACGAGCCAACTTTGTATACCCTGAAGGTCCGCCGTGATCATGTAAAGACTTTATGGGAAAAGGTCGAAAAGGAATATGAATCATGCTCACGAGCATTGAATCAAGGGGGTTCCAGTGGCGATGTCCAAGCCATGGAAGCAAAATACGATCACTGCTATTCAGTTTACGAGCGATGCACTGCGCAATTAAGCGAGCGAATCGAACAAGAATCAGCAGTGAATCGACAATCCATGCCAGCTCCACCCTTGTCCCACCTCTCCCGAGGTTGTAGCCTCCCACCAGTCGACACAGAGGTATTCAATGGAGATTACCTAAAATGGCCTACTTTTCGAGACCTCTTCACGGCCATCTATGTCGATAATCCTCGTCTCACCCCAGTAGAGAAACTGTTCCACTTGAACGCTAAAACTGGTGGTGAGGCCAAGTCGATCGTCGCAAAGTCCCCGCTCACCCATGAAGGATTCGCTTCTGCATGGCGAGCTCTTTGTGAACGTTTCGAAAACAAGCGGCTTCTGGTGAACAGCCAGCTTAAGATCCTTTTCAACCTGCCGGTGATCACAGTCGAGACTGGAACTTCCCTAAAGGAAATCCAAAGCACCATCCAAGGGTGCCTGACAGGTCTTGAGCATTCCCAAATTTCCACAAGTAACTGGGACTGCTTACTCGTGTTCCTGTGCTCCTCCAAACTTCCAAAAATCACTTTGTCATTGTGGGAACAGTCACTGTCCGACAAATCTTCAATCCCGTCATGGGAGGACTTGAACACCTTCCTTGGTGAGCGCTATCGAACGCTCGAAGCCATAGAGGATGTGAGGCCGATCACAACCTCTCCATCCTATCCGAGAACAACGAGATCTCAACCTACGTCGAAGTTCGTCAATACCTTTGAAACCAAGGTAACCTCCAAGGCGCAGACTTGCAACCTCTGTAAGAAAGCGAACCATCCAATTCGGCTATGCCCACGTTTCCTGCAACTGGGTATCCCAGAACGAGCAGCATTTATTAAGCAACAACAACTCTGTATGAACTGTTTCGCTAGAGGTCATCAGATCAAAGACTGCACCAGTTTACATAACTGTTATACGTGCAAAGGCCGCCACAATACACTCCTACATAGAGGCGGCCCTCCTACAACGGCCTTTACGCCAGTTCCTTCGACCCAAGGTGTTTTGAACAGTCCAAATCCGAATCAAAATATACAGTCCACTTCATCAAACGTTCAAAACTACTTTGCCTCCAACACACAAGGTGTACTCCTCGGTACAGCTATAATAAATGTGTGCCATTTGGGATCCAAATTTAAAGCACGAGCTCTGATTGACTCAGGCTCAGAAGCCACATTTATATCCCGACGGTTGTTTAACAAAATTAAACTCCCATTCCAGCCCATCCAGGCTCAAGTCTCTGGGCTCAATCAGGCGATTGCAGCTCAGCCTCAAAAACTTTGCCAGTTCCACATTGGCTCTCCGTCAAAACCGAGGATTCAAATTGAAACTTCAGCATATGTCCTTCCAGAATTGGCAGGTAATCTTCCGTCCTACACAATTCCACAAAGCTCTCTACAAAACCTGCCAAGCCTTCCACTAGCTGACCCATCCTTCTTTCGCAGCTCGCAGATAGATGTCCTAATAGGAGCGGATATCATTCCGTCCATATTATTAGGCGGATCCCATCCTAATATCTGTGAGACTCTGCTCGGTCAAGAGACTATATTCGGGTGGATCCTCACAGGCCCCATTACAAATGTTCCATCCAACAAAATCTCTTCCTTCTCCACACAAGTTTCGGTAAGTGCCGAAGTTAAGCTTGACAAGCTTCTCACAAAATTCTGGGAGGTGGAGGATCTTCCAGTAAAGCTGATGAAGGACTCCGACTCGGTTTGTGAGAAGAATTTTGTTGATACGACAACAAGGAACGAGAACGGCAGATACGTGGTAACTCTACCATTTCGCACTCCTAATCACATAGCCTTAGGACATTCCAGGTCCTTAGCACTTGCTCAATTCCTAAGAAATGAAAGCCGCTTGAAGACAAACGACTCCCTCAAAGAGCAATACGACTCAGTGATTCAGGAATACATAGATTTAGGGCATATGCGACGAGTCCCTCCAAATGATAGTGCAAACAACTATTATCTTCCACATCATGCGGTCTTCAAACCGGAAAGTACGACCACCAAAGTTCGCGTTGTGTTCAACGCATCGAACCCAACCACAAATGGAAACAGCCTGAATGATATCCTTCATCCAGGACCTGTTCTCCAATCCGATCTAACAGTCCAGATCCTGAAGTGGCGATTCTTTCGCTATGTCTTCACGCCGACATCACCAAGATGTATCGACAAATTCTTGTCCATCACAAGCACACACCCTTCCAAAGAATTATCTTTCGCAATAAGAACCAAGAGCTGTGCGATTACGAACTGAACACCGTCACGTTCGGAGTGAACTGCGCTCCCTTCCTCGCCATACGTGTTCTTCACCAACTTGCTCACGATGTGAACTCCAACTTCCCCCTGGCTAGCGACATCATTTCCAATTCGATGTACGTCGATGACGTTTTGGCAGGGGCACATACCAAATCACGAGCAGTTGCATGCATTGCAGAGCTGACCACCGCTCTTGAGACCGCTGGTTTCCCTCTCCGAAAGTGGACCTCTAATTCAAGGGAAGTGCTTAAGGACATCCCAAAGGATCATCTACTATGTGCGGGCTTCCTAGAAATAGAAGACGCAAGTACGGCAAAAACACTTGGAATAAGATGGCAAGCTACTTCCGATGACTTCTTTTTCGTGCCTACCGAGCTGGAAGCAAAGGAGTCATTCACAAAACGAGAGGTCCTGTCACAAATCGCCAGACTTTTCGATCCAGCAGGTTGGCTTGCCCCTTTCATTATCCGAGCAAAAATATTCATGCAACAGATTTGGCTCAAAGATCTTGACTGGGACGAGCCCTTGCCAAATGACCTCCTATTAATTTGGCAAGAGTTTCCACCTTATCCAGATCTTCGATATATCCGCATCCCAAGATGGGTGCAATTCCATCCAAAGGCAAGATTGCAGTACCATGGGTTCTGTGACGCTTCCCAACGTGCATATGGTGCTGCAATCTATGTGCGTATCGAGACCGACGACAAGGTCTCAACACATCTTCTCACGGCGAAAACCAAAGTTGCGCCAGTAAAGACGATATCCCTACCACGACTAGAGCTATGCGGCGCTGTTCTTTTGGCAGAATTAACTTCTGCTATTCTTCCACAGATGCCCACCGATCGTTTCGAATCACATTTCTGGACAGATTCAACGATTGTGTTAGCTTGGTTAAATAAACCACCATGTACATGGACAACCTTTGTGGCTAACAGGGTGGCTAAGATCACACAATCCGTCGACGCTGCTAAGTGGTCACATGTTCGCTCCGAACATAATCCAGCTGACCTGGCCAGCAGAGGTGTGCCGCCAAAAGAGCTTGCAAGCGACAGTCAATGGTGGCATGGACCAGAATGGTTACGACTGCCACAAGAGCAGTGGCCAACCCCAATCGAGTCAATTCATGACACGGACGTAGAACAACGTCATGTCAAATGCAACCACTCCAGGCTGCCACCAATGGAAAACATCCTCGAAAGATTTTCTAGACTCGATAGGGCGCTCCGAGTTATGGCTTATGCATTACGCTTCATAAAGCGATGCAAACGCATACCCCTCCAAGTCCCAAGCGAGCTCAGCAGTAAGGAACTGACTGAAGCTGAATACTTACTCATATCGCATACTCAGCACCTAGCATATTCCAATGAAATCAAGTGCCTGCTTGACAAAAGGACCATTCCAACGTCAAGCAGTATACGCAACTTTAATCCGTTTATTGACCACAAAGGGATTATGCGAGCTTGCGGTCGTGTAAGAGCATCTGAGTCGTTAAGATATGACGAAAAACATCCGATCATAATTCCTTACGCTTGTCATTTTTCCCGTCTTCTGGCTCAATTTACCCACGAAATATCCCTTCATGGAGGAAATCAATTAATGATGCGCCTTATTCGATCACGATACTGGATTCCGAAGCTCAAGGTCTTGGTCAAATCAACGATCCACACCTGTAAGGCCTGCTTAATATATCGAAAGAGACTCCAAACCCAACTCATGGGAGACTTACCAGTCGAAAGATCGACGTTCTCGCGCCCCTTTACCCATACTGGGGTTGAC
The DNA here is from genome assembly GCA_037043585.1 of Drosophila mimica. Lineage (NCBI taxonomy): Eukaryota > Metazoa > Arthropoda > Insecta > Diptera > Drosophilidae > Drosophila > Drosophila mimica. The sequence continues at coordinate 664,736 of JBAMBE010000674.1, forward strand.
TTCGCTGGACCATTTGAGCTCAAAAACTACACAGGTCGCGCCTGTCTCATCACCAAGGGATATGTATGTGTTTTCGTATGTTTTACTACGAAAGCAATACATCTAGAAGCCACGTCTGATCTCACAACTGAGAAATTCCTGGCAGCCTTCGCCCGTTTTATAGCAAGACGTGGCTGTCCTCAAAAAATGTATTCCGATAACGGCAAAACATTCGTTGGAGCCTCGAAAACCCTCAGTCGTGACTTTCTGGAGGCTACAAGGTCGCTTCTCATAAATAAATACAGTCACCAAAGCCTTTCCTGGCACTTCAATCCTCCCAGCGCCCCGCATATGGGCGGTCTATGGGAAGCAGGCGTCAAAAGTTTTAAGGGACTGTTTTACAAATCCACCTCTTCAATTAAGTACACATTTGAAGAGCTCTCCACACTCTTAGCTAAGATCGAAGCATGCCTGAATTCACGGCCTATTAGTCCAATGTCTGAGGATCCGACAGATCTATTGGCCCTAAGTCCAGGCCACTTCCTCATTGGTGGCCCTCTTCTCTCGATCTCTGAGCCAGAAATCAAAGAGAGCGCCCTCTCAATTTTAAACCGATGGCAACGGCTAAAGGCTCTAAACCAACAGTTTTGCCACCGATGGAAAGACGAGTACTTGAAGGAGTTGCACAAAAGAAACAAATGGCAATTTGCGACAAGGAACCTCCAAGGCGGCGACATGGTAATCCTTAAAGAGGACAACATACCGACAAACGAATGGCGACTGGGTCGAATTCAACAGTCCTACCCTGGGTCCGATGGTATGGTCCGTGTGGTTGACGTTCTTACAACCCGCGGAGTCATCAGAAGACCAGTCGCTAAACTAATCCTTCTTCCTGTTGACAACAAGTCCGCAGAATCCCAGTAAAATCCCAGTCATTATTATTATCGCATATCCTTGCACATTTTCCGTTCACCAATTCATAAGTTTGTCATTTTTCCCGTTCCAGCCATACAAATTTTCGCCTTTCAAGCTCGTTATGCCATCACGCAAACCCACCACGACGTCGAGTCACCCCACTTCCAACTCTTTCCGTTGCCGAGTGTGCAGAGGTGTCCACGCATTGCGCAAGTGCCAGAGGTTCCTGCGTCTGACTGCCGAGAAGCGTTTGAGAGCAGTGCTCGTAAACCATTACTGCCCAAACTGTCTGGCCCATCAGCACTCCGAGGGTACCTGCCGGAGTGGTGCGTCCTGCCAGGTGTGTGACGGACCACACCACACTCTGCTACATCTGCGAGGAAGCGATCAGGTGCGAAGGCGTCGGCGCCAAGATGGAGAAAACCGCACTTCGCCAGCTCGTCGCTCATCTCCAGCAAGGAGATCCGTATCACCGATGGAACATAGCTCTCCAACCCCTACTCCAAATACTCCTATAACGACGTCGTTGGCTTCGTTGATGCGACACAAAAGCGTAACCATTCTGCCGACCGCTATTGTGTTGCTCCACACCGGTGCAAAAACGTTTGAAACTCGAGCGCTCATTGATGCATGTTGCCCAATGAGTCGCATAAATGCTTCGCTAGCCGCGGCCCTTGGGCTCTCCATCACAACCATTGGGTCAGAGCGCGTTTGCACCGCTGTGCTCCGATCGAAGGCAACAAAGCTGAACCGTGAGGTCGTACTGGAAGTCGACCCTCAACTCCAACATCGCACTCCAATTCGAGCCGTCAGCAAGGAACGTCAGACGATGTTTGGCAATGTTGTCCTTGCTGATGAGGGATGGCATACTCCAGCAGCCATTTCGCTCATTCTGGGGGCGGCGGTTGTGGACGTGGTCTAAAAAATTATATGCCGATCCTTGGAGGCGATTACCAGCAATTTACTTTCCAAGTTTGGTCACTCTATCTTTAAAATTGTGGGAGCTCTACCGATTTATCGATTTAGGTGTGGGCGTGGCAACACAAATTTGTTATCGGTTCTTATAGGCGACTACCAGTAATATGCCTACAAAATTTGACGTCTCCAGTCCAAAGCTTTCGGGCGGGGGCTGGGGTGGTCGGAGGTGGGCGTGACATAAGCCGATCCTTGAAGGATATCGCCAATAAACTACCAACCTAAATTGGTGATTGTATCTATAAAATTGGGAAGGATATGTGGCTTTATCAATTTTCTAGCTCCCTAATGGACATTGGACTAAAACCTTAACACTTTATCTTTTGAGGATACTTTCCAGTTTATGTTCCAAGTTTCAAGTCTTTATCTCTAAGGGTGTTGGAGAAACACGCGTTCGTACAGATGGACAGACAGGCGGACGGACAGACAGCCTGACGGACATTGCACAAACCCAATATCATAGTAAAAAAAATGTAATAACAAAGTTTCTGTTACATTAACAAATTCAATTCATTTATTTAATGTGTATTTAAAACAGCTCGCTGTTGTGGAACACAAACAAAATTATCAAAATCTTATTTCAATTTTATAAGGAAAGCAACAAGTGCCTTTAATCGAATATACTCGTAACGCAGTGTATATCTACATACAATTAAATTAAAATATTATATTAAGTTATTTTCGTTTAAATGGTGGATAGCAAAAATTAAGATTTTCAATTGTCTTTTTTGCAGATTACTTACATAAGTTCGCATTGTAGAAACCCCTTCTGATTAATTGCTGTGTAGTAACAGCCCTTAAGCCCAATTTGTGACACCTATAAACACTTAGTTGTCTACATAACTATACGCAAGTCCTTTGCGGCTTATTAGCTCGTTACCAAACTGTTACCCGAAAAGTCCACTGTCGTCATACTCTTAAACAGGCGACAGTGAGACAAACCCCAGCTATTTGCCCCCGCCGGCAGAAGCAACTAACAATCACTTCCCTAGACTCTGTATGCCCTCTGCCTGCAATAAAAAATTAATCACAAGATGAGGCAAACTGTGGCTAAAACGTCCCAAAAATAACGCTGAATGCGTGAAACGCAGCACAACCTCATTATCTCGGGGATGGTAGCTCTGGCTAATGTGCTAATGTGCAATTTCGAAAGGTGCTTACGTTGTCAAGTAGTGTGAAGATGAAGATGGGCTCTCTCCCTTTTGGTCTCAATTTCTACATTTTCCCATTGCTGCTCCTTCATGCCAATTGGCCATTTTCACAATGAATCACAAAATGGACAACATATGGTACACACAATACATGCCACAGGGCCACAGTTCAGTCTTCTGCACTAAGAACAAAATTTGACCACGAGCTGTGAATATCGGCATCAAATTATAATTGCCCTGAAAACAGAAATATTTTACATAATTAAATTTGCAAAAGTAGAAAAGCATGCCTAAAGTGGTCAATTCCAAAAATATATTGTTATTTTGTTGTTCTAAAATATATATAAATGTAAGTCTATCTTTTTGTTAGGGTTGACAAGCCGGACTTCCACTTTCTAAAGAATACGGTGATTTCAGGACATTTATTTTTCCAAGTGTGTGTCTCCGTGAACGGGCGATTGGCTCTTTGAACTTAGCCAGGCTTATTTGGTGGCAGAGCCCGTAGCCCATAGCTGGCAAAAACTGCAATTAATTCCCAAGCTTAGAATGAAATCTAATTGCTCGTTAGCGCACTGCGTTGTCCTTCGCTCCGCCACCCGCGCCCTGGTCATGAATCCTGTGTGTGTAAGTGTGTGTGTGCCCTGTTGTCCCTTTTTGTTTTTATATTTTGTTAACTGCTGATTACAGCAGTTGTTCAGTTGTTGTTAGTTGCTTCAGTGTGGGCAGCTTAACAAGCCTCCCCACCATAGCCTCTATGCTCAACCTTGAATGCAGGATGTTTATCTTGTGTCTATATTGTATTTCCTTAATGCTCTTATACCCTAAGCACGGTAAGTCAATGGGTGCAATACCAAATATCAAGATTCGATTAATAATAACAATTAAAAATAATAATAATTTTACTCATTTTACCATGCCATACCACTTAATTGCCACTTGGCAATATGTATAGTATTCATGTTGAAATCGTTGAGAGTTTTGTGTCACGCTCTTTTCTTCCGGAACTGATATTTTCTGTTGCCCATTTTCTTCTCTCTTTTTCCTGTGATGGAATGCTGAGTGAAATCACATCACTATTCTTGATGTAGAACTTTGACAGACTAAAATAATTCTATGATTTATATGAAGCGATCAATGCCCTGTATAGTTATTGTACACTCATTATCATTTCTAGCTACAGGATAGATGCTAGTCGTTCATTCCAGTTTTTATAATTGCGTTCTTTTTTATTTATCTTAAATTTGCTCAAGTCCATTCTGCTTTTGTTTTTGCTGCCTGCAGCATTACGGAAAATGTTTCCCAGCAGGTTTATAAAGAGATATTAACGGCACTTTTTTTTCTATGATTTTCCGTTTGCTTTCCCCACTTTGTTTTCCTTATGCTCGAGGCTGAAAATCATTTAATGAGCATGTATCTGTAACTGTAACTCTAACTGTGACTGTGACTGTGACTGTAAGTGTGACTGTGTAACAGTTGCTTGGACTATCAAAAGTGCTGACGTGGCCCAAAACGCAGATAGACATAATATGTGCCCGCTGGCCTTTTTTATTTTCGTCGCGTGATGCGATTGATATAATAGTATATCATATATCATGTCATGGATTAGTTCAGAATGGGAATGGGAATGGGAATGGAAATGGAGCTGGGATAAGTTTCTCGTAAGCTTTCTCAATTGCCATTTGGCTGTGTGTGGCGGCCTCTGGCGTAACGTTTCAAATTAATTGAGTTGTTTTGTCGGCTGCTTAAATATTTAACTTTGGCTATGGCCTTTTGTTACTCGACTGCCTGAATAGTTAGTGGTTGATCCTTTTGCTGCTTAGTTGGTCACTTGGGAGCGCACATGGACACATGCACAGCTCCTGCTTATAGCCACATATTCACCTGTGCGAAACTTTTGGCATTTTGGTATTTATGGCTCATGTGGCGCTGTTGCATAAATCACTGACAATGTAAACATGCATCTCTGCCCCAACCACCCAATCAGCCCCTTACCCAGCCAAGAATTTGTATATGTATGTGTATGGTCAGGCTAGAAATGGCCAAAAGTGTTGACCACAATTAATGTTATGAGATAAGTTTATAAAAGCGCACGGCTCGCTGCGCTTGAAAGCTTGTCAAGAGACAGAGAGAGAGAGAGAGAGAGAGAGAGGAAGAGAACTAGAGAGAGAGAGAGAGAGACCCTGACTGTTCTGTTAATAAAATGCAAGACAAACAACATTGAAGGCTGCTTTGTGGGGCCGGGGGGCAACTGGCACAGTCAGCCACCCTTAACTCAATGGAAAGTAAAACTCGCCACTCGCAACATACAACGGAAATTAGGTATCGCTTACATGGACGCCGTTACTTTTTGTTGCCTCCTTTGCAACACATTTATCGGCCACTCACACCAGAGCCCACACTCACACATTCACATCGACATCCACATCAACAGCCACTATGCACCTTTTTAGTGGCTGACCTTTTGTACTTTCGCTGCTCACAAAGGCGCATAATAACTGGTAGATTTGTCAAAATGGCTCGGCGACTGCCATTTTAAACCGGATGCTTTTTATTTTCATCTCCTCACACTCCATTTGAAATTTTTTTCTTTTGTATTTTTTTTTTTTAAATATTGTCCATGTCAATTTTGGATAGATCATGGGCTAATGGACTTGTCTGATATTAGTGTGGGGCGGTGGAGACGGGAGGTAAGGTGGTGGAAAGTTAAATAGTCTATGAGAATCCCATATTAAGTTAAAGTAAAATAACTTCAACAGATGTAAAAAAAATTCAATAATCAGCTCCTTTCCCTTCACTTCACCTCAGCCACTCACATAAAACCCAAAATTCATATGGTATACCAAAAATGTGCGGACAAAATTGTGGCAGCAGCCTCCATCGCGTTGGCGGCGGCAGTCAAACAAACAAAGCATGGCCAGAAATGGTGATGCGAAATGTTGGAAATGTTGTGGAGGAAACTAAGTACATACATGCAGGCGTAGCAAAATAGGATGCTAAATGAAGCTGTCTGCCAACACTCAAAGACCCATACATACAATCGCGAGTCCTTGTTGCCAGTCTCGGATGACTCGATGGCTGTGTGACTAATGTCATTTTGGCATGCCAAACGCGCACAAGCACGCAACAATATCAAAAGCTATAGCGATACAACTAAAGCAGGCATATGCCAAGCATACATATTATTTGGGATGGCGGTTGGGGTTGGCAGCTGGGGATTGAGGATTGCGGAGAACTTGAGACATCACCCACGACATCCTAAAAATTTACAGCCAAAAATGATACGGTTGCCACATTGCCGCTCATTAGAGAAAACTATGAATGAACAGCGCGCTTGTGTGCGATCTTGGTTAGGGGTAGAACTCCACGATTCGCATATTAAAAGCTATGCCCTCAGGGTGTGGTGGGGGTCGTGCGTAGGATAAAACATTGCCGAGTGTATTTACCTTTTGCCAATGATAAAGTAAATGCGATTGGTGAATATGCTTTTATGCTAAGGAGTTGGAGATAATGCGTCCAGGGCCTGGGTGGTGTGGTGATGTTTGTGGGGTGAACATGTAGGAAAATTATGTTTAAGCTTCACGCAAAAAGTTTTTGCTCAGAATGAGAGTGAATCAAGTGAGCGGCAGGCAAACATTTGATTTAATTATGAGTGGCATTCATTGCTAAGAGCAGCTATCAGTTAACGCAACCACACTCTCACACATCTGGAAAGGTGTTAGTCTGTTGATAATGCGAACGAAACGCCAACAAATAAGACAGACAAAACATTATCAAGCAACAATTCAACGAAGTTCAAATGCTCTGCGAAGTTGCTTGATGGATTACGTAAAACATACGTACAAGAAATAGAGAAAGGTTAAAATATTAAGTTAGCAATTGTTATGTAATGGAAATTGGAACTTACTATCTGGGTCTGTTTAAGTCAGAAAAACAGTGAGAGAGATTTCCCAGTTTGGGAATTACGTCTTTTAAAAATTTTCAATTTCTAAATATAAAAATTAATTTCGTTTGACAAATTTTTAGTAATAAATAAAATCAAATTATTATGCATTGCTTACGACTATGTTTCTTTGCGATTTATTTTGATATTTTTTTTTTCGAAAACTCTTTAATTAATTTTTACATAAACATGAATTTCAGCACTATTGAATGAAAAACAAAAAACTGTACAGTTTTTAAAAATTTTCTCACGGTCGGGAGTTTTTCACTTTGTTAGTATATTAAGCTGTTGGCCAGATGGATGACATGGTAATCAGATCCCTAGGAAGAGCACTCAAAGAAGTCAAAAGTTGAGTGAGTGGATATAGCTATCTGTGACTGCTTGTCAAACACAAACTGACAGTTGCCTAAGTGGCAACTTAATTTCTTAATTGTCAACTCGAAACTTTTATCGTGCACCTGCCAGTAAAACAAACCCGCCCCTAGAAAACTATTTGGATACAGAGTGAAAATGTCAACTTCTTAGCCGTCAACTTTTGGCGCTTTTGGCTTCAGCTGCGGTTTCCCTTTGAGTTTGTCAAGTTACTGCGTATAGATAGTTTATCAAGTTGGCAGTTAATTTCTGGCCAAACACATATACATGTGCCTCTCCTTTCTTTGACAGCCCACAAGAAGAAGTCACAAACTGGCAAAGTGCCACGCAGCCAAAAAAGTTTACCATTTCTGTTTCAGTTTCAGTTCTGTTTCAGTTTCTGTTTCAGTTTCAGTTTCGATTCTTGGCTTTAGTTTGTGTTCCGCCACTGAATAATTGAGAAGCATCAGTGTTGGGCGTTGGTTCATTGTGCCCGGGAAATGTAGTCTTTGGCAAGCACTTAAAAGCCGCCCTTATCTTTGTGCCTCTTGCGGAAGTTCTCGCCCCATTGCCCGTTTAATGCCTGTATAATTTAACGCCAGTTTAAATTTTAATTGTTTTAATGAAAATGTCGCTTGCGCCTTGTCATTTTCATAAAGTTTTCCACAGTCGCGTCGTGGATTTTACACATTTTAATTGCAAAGCAACCACTCACCTACCCCTCCTCTCACATCACATTTTCCCGTAACCCCGTTGACAACCCTCGAGCCGCCCATTTCCCAACAATTTGTTGCAAATAATTATCATAACCTGATTAACATGAGCTCAGCAAGTGTTTCAGCGTTTGATGGCGGGGGCGGGGGCGAGGGCTGCTGTGCGTGGGGCTTATGGTAGGGGGTGCAGACGGAAATAGTCATTGGCAGAGGCAAAGCCTTTTCCTTCCCTCTCCATCGCCCACCGCTCACACTTCGCATGTCTTAATTTGTAAAACTTTTAAAATGCCGTTGCCGTTGTCGCTGTTACTTATTTTTTATGCATGTTAAGAGTGACAATCTCAGCAAAACACACACTTGCCCACACACACACATACACATTCTTAATTATGCCGAGTGCCAGTCGAGTTGTTGTTGCTGCTGCTTCCATTTGTTGTAATTTGGCGGTAGACGCGGCTGCATAATTAGAATTGTAAAAACATATTTAACATTTTTGTTAATGCCAAAAACAGGACAGGCAACTTAGCAGACAAGTAGACAGACAGATAGACAGACAGACAGACAGAGAGACGCGTTGAGACAATTGTGAATGCATCACTTACATATACAACCAGAGACAATTTTCGACCTGCCGAAAACTTCACATCTTTAAGACCTATTATAGCTTTATAAGATAAAGTCGAGCGGCGTTGGTAATTTGTTCCTTTGTTGAAATGATTATACTATTATGCCAAAAGGGTATAATAGTAATATAATACCCTTAATACTGGAAAGTACCCTCAAAAGTTCAAGTGTCAAGGATTTGGTCCTACGTCCACAAGGAAACTATAAAACCGCTAAATTCGATTTTCGCAAGTCGATAAATCCACATATCTCTCACAATTTTAGATTTTGAGAAGGGAACGTCAAATTTGGTATATAAGAACCGATTGCAGAAATTTGTAAGTCGATAACTCCGTATATCGAAAATTTTAAAGATAGAGTGACCAAACTTTGAAGGTAATTTTGTATTGGATTGGCATATCAATTTTTGGGCCACGCCCACAACCGCCGCTCCCAGGAGCTTCGTCCCTATAAATTTCAAATGCGCATATCTACCGTAATTTGCAAGCTAGAGTCGCAAAATTTTTAAGGTATGTTACTGGTAACTCCCCCAAAGATCGATAAAAATATTGGATGGCCACGCCCCCTCCACCTACCTAAACCGATACAACTATTGGTGTAAATCGATAAGCCCATATATCTCACGCAACTTGAAAACTTAAGTCACCAAATGTTAAAGGTATTTTGCTAGTAACACCCTACATAAATATGAAAAAAAAAGTTTTGGACCACGTCCACTCCCGCCCACAAAATACGATAAATGCCTGTATCTCCCGCAATTTAAGAGCTACAGTTACCAAGCTTAGAAGGTATATTACTAAGATCGAAAACCCAAAACCGATAAATGCCCGCAATTTAAGTTAACAAACTGGGTAGCAAGAATATTAAGAAAATTCTCTATAATTTTTTTGGGCAACCCCTAGTCCCGCTCCTAAAATCTCGAAAAGCCCATATCTACGGAATTTATGAGTGAAAGTAGCTTACACAATTTTTTGTATCTGCTCTCCCCGTGTAATTCTGCTAACCGTCTTTAAAAGCCACGCTCACTTATATGCAAATCATATAAATATTTATTAGTAGAGAATTAACAGAATGTGTTCCCATTCAAAAAGGCAAACTTGGACAGTATTTCTTGACTGCACACAAATTATGGTATAATAGTATTTCCACTGCAACGTTCTATTTTGTTTTTTATTCGGGTTTCACTTTAAAAGCGATTGTTTCTAAAATACTATTCTTAATTTGTTTATATTTGATTCACTATGAGAATAAAAGACTAAAATATTAGACCTGTTCTAATTTTAATCTAAGCAAAAATGTTTGATTTCAGGCTTAAAGCTCTGGACTCGACTTACAAGCAGCAGGCTTTATTAGATTAGTTTTATTTATAAGCTACGACTACATTAATGTTATTAATTTGTTCAAATAAATATCAGGTGTATTCAAATTTTAGACCTATACCAATAAAGGAAAATCTGAAAGTCAAACTCTAAAGTTGCATGCTTTAACTCGTACCCAATCCAATAATATATCTGTATATTTGTTTGGCCATTCCCATTATACTCACTTCCTCTTTCCATCTCCACTCGATGTCCTTCTGTGAATGTCGTGGGCTTTCCCACAGCTGTCGCCAGCAAATGTGGCAACTTTAAAGCGAAACATTCACCCACTGAATGAATACTCGTTTTCAGCAACATCCACATACATAAAGAGTGGTCGAGTAGGGGTGGATCGGAGTCATGACGTCGACTATCGAAGTCATTTAACCAAAAAGCGATTAATCTATAAACACATAAACAACATGCGCTGCATCGACTGAAACCAAAAAAAAAAAAAAAAAAAAAAACTGAAAATAAGAGTCAAAAGCTCGACACTGAAAAATGTGCAAAATCAGTGAGAAAAATCGAAAATCAAGCCTTGTCCTTCTGCTGGCTGCTGGCTGCTGGATGCAAGCCAGTTTCATTGGCAGCTCGTTCGGCTGCCGTAGTGGCCGTTGCGGCTCCGTTCTGGCATTTTATGCAAATGTTTGGCCTCATGCAGTGTCGGAGCCGATTTCCGGCCATGTGTGACAGTGGCCAATGGACAGTGGCCAGGGCTCAGATCCTGCCAGCGGCCAAGCAATAAAAGTAACGACCGCTGCATCAAGCGCCGTAAACAAAAAGACAACAACGTCGAAACGGCTACCAACAGCTAACGATATGGTTAGCCATTTTTGTATACCCTAACAGAAGATGATTCAAATGAATGAATGAATATATTAATACAATCGAATTAGTATCAAATAATAAACCTATATAATTTACTGTTTTAAACCTTCCGAACTAACTAGCTTTTGAGAATGTGAATCAAAATTTAAGATTTAACTTAAAACTTAAATAAAATATTAATGCTGGACTGTAAATTTAATAAAGAATATAATAAATTATTTCCATTTTATGATTTTAAAAAAAAATAGAATAGCATATTTTAATAAGTAGTTTGGATTATAAACAGCTAATTCAGCTAAAATAACCAACAAAAATATTACTTTCGAGTTCCATCCCATTGGCGATGGAACTCTTTCGAACTCTTTCATTTGAATTTTCCATGTTGCAATTGTTGTTCCTGTTGCTGCTGCTGTTTTTGGAGCCGGTGACCATTAAACGGTATTTGGCCATTTGCAATTTATGAGCACCCAACAATGACTACACATCCGGCCATGTAGTGCAGCGCCGAAACGTTCGAATTGGTGTCGACGGAGTACTCTACCATAGGCAGAAAAACAAGACGGGTGTGACCGACTAGGAATATTCTCATACTGATAACAGGTGACACACCACCATCTTGCAAGGTTGGGATGGGGGTGTCTGGGAGCCGGTGGTTGATTACCCTAGCTATAAAACTTTCTGTGAAACTGGTTTTTGAGATTTCTTAAAATTATTGGAATATAACTCACAAATTTGGTAACTAAAGTTCTGTCATTATGGAAGATCGAGACTTTCTCGATTTATTATGGGTGGAGACGGTAGTCACCAGAAATTTGTTTACCAATATAAGCGGAGCTTCTTAATAAGCCTTCCCCAAGTTTGGCAACTTTGGCTCTTAAATAAGATTGTTTTACAAATATTATAAATATTAGCCGTCTTGATGGTCGTAAGCGTTAAGTCTTTGCATCGCTAACATAAATCAGTCGCGGGTTCAAATTCCGCTGCAGGAATGGTTGTTTTTTGTTTGTCTGGTCCATTCTGCCTCCTTTTCTTTCTTCTGTTAACCTTTCTGTCTAAATCTCTATCCACACGTCACCACAACGGGCCCAATATGGCCTAAACTTATAACCTACCTACATTATAAATATTAATACTAGATTGTCTTTTACACCTTAAAATATGTCAAGTAAAACATTGAATGTGTCGTTTCGAATTCTGTCATATTTTACTCTTCATACTTTGTGGGCTTCACACGAAACTAAAATTCATAATTTTTTCTCTCTGTGTAATGTACAACAAATCAAGTAATCAAGCTACAATTTAAGTACGAAATTCATGCATTCATGCGAATCAAGGACTCAGACAGATTCAGCGACTGTGCCAACGACATCGTCATCGTCGTCGTCGTCGTCGGTATCATCGTCTTGTGGATGGCTCATGGTCCATTTCATATGTGCGTGATTATTGTTAAATGACTTCGGATAATAACAATAACAACAATGCGACTATGATTCCTGTGTCTGTTGTTGACCGAATGAAGCGTAACGGTCATATATTTACTCTGACGCCGAATAGAGTATATTGGTTTTTGTTCAATGTCCGTTATGCTGTCTGTCTGTTGCCAGAGTTGCAAAAGGGTTGCTAAGCCCATGTGGGGCGAAAAACACAAATTGAAAACTAGAGTCACTAAATTGAAAATATTGATTGATGGCAACCCATTTCATTGGTCAAGAAACGCCCACACGCCAGAATCGCAAAAAGCTTATATGCCGCCTGTTATCAGATAGTCAGGCAGCGGAACAAGAGTATTCCGCAGTCGGTTAGGCCCGACTGCAACGTTCGTACTTGTTTCATATGCAGGCTCGCTGACGTTTGCACGTTCGCCTCATGCAAATGCTCGTCTGCAGACAACAACAACCACAACACGAACAGCTGCTGCAGGCACCACAAACATTTTTAAATACATTTATATGTATGCATTTTATTATACTCTCATACCGAAGGTATCATTGTATATTTTGGTTTTGTGCAATGTCCGTCGGTCTGTCAACTTTGTTCGACACCGTTAGAGATAGAGACTTGAAACTTGGAACATATACTTGAATGTGCTCCGAATAGATAAAGTGTCAAGATTGGAGTCCTACGTCCACTAGGGAGCTAGAAAATCGATATTCGCAAATCGATAAAGCCACACATCCCCTACAGTTTTAATGCTACAGTTACAAAATTTGGCTGTTGTAGGTTGTTGGCGATATAATTCAATGATCGGCATATGCCATGACCATCACCGCCGCCCCAGGCCCCCACCCCTAATTTTTAAATATATCTTATCTTCCGTAACTTTTTAGTTAGAGCCATCAAAAAGTTATATTACTGGTAGCCACTTTTACAAACAAATAAACATTTTTTCTGGAAACGCCCACATCTGCGCCCATAATCGCCATAATCGCGGAAAATGTAAGTCGATAAAATAGCATATCTCCCACAATTTTAATGATAGTGTGACCAAACCTGGAACTTGCTGGCAACCTTCTTCAAGGATTAGCTTATACATTTTTTGAACATACCCCAGGAAGTTCGGCCCTAGAAATTTTAAGTGCCACAATTTGTAAGCTCACCAAATTTGTATAGTATTTTCGATGAAAAAATGAATGGCCAGTTGTAAGCCGGTAAAACCATACATCTCACATAATTTGAACGCTAGAGTCACAACACTTTAAAATTATATTGCTCGTAACACTCTTATAAAATCCGGAAATTGTGGACCACGCCCTCTCCTGGCCCCAAAAACGATAAAAGCCTATATCTCCCGCAGCTACAATTAGCAAACTTGGAAGTAATATTACTACGAACTTTCTGTAATAATTTTTATTGGCGGGTAGTGGACGAGTCCCATGATTCCCAAAGCCCCAGTAATATAAGAGCTGCATCTACACTAACGGCTCAAAAAACCCAATGCAGGTCCAATTCTACCTCAATTTTAAAGGGAAACTTGAATGGTTGGTTACTGATAATCTCCTTTGAAAATCGATATAACTTGCCATCACATATCCTGTTCCGTATTACTTACAGTATCAGAGCATTTCTCAGTCGGTTACGCCCGAATGCAACGTTCTCACTTATTTTATTTAGAATTTGTGTAAAATTTAATATGATAAAAATGGACGAAGGGAGCGATTAATGCGCCAAAAGGATTTAAGAATCTGTGAGGAGGCAAAAACAAGCTAGCGATAAAGAAGAAAACGGAATAAATAAAAAAATAAAAATGGTCAGACAGAGAGCAAGTCAAATGCCGGAAATATTTGGCCCCCTTGGGGTAGGCAAACGGAAATCACAAAATAAGCAAATTGTCTGGCAAAATAAAAATTACTTCCGCAACGCACGGACGCTCCACGTCCGCGATGTCCTGCAAAAGACAACAGCTCAGCAGCCTGCTTACTTGTTGCACAAAACCAACAAATGGAAGTGAAAGTAAAAAAGACTGCAAGGCCGAATATCAAGCATTCTATTTATTTAGGACTATAGATAAACAAAGAAAGGGCAAATAGCAAAGAAAGTTAGACCGAAATGCTAAAGAAAAGAATAATGAAACTATTAGTCCGTAAGCCAAATTTGGTGAAAATAAAATAAAGCAGAAAATAATGTTAAAAGAGTCGTGTTTAAAAGTATGAAAGTGCTCCGAATAGATAAAGGGTCAAGGTTGGAGTCCTACATCCACTAGGGAGCTAGAAAATCGATAATCGCAAATCGATAAAGCCACAATATCTCCCTCAATTTTCTGGATACACTCACCAATTTTGGTTGGTAGGTGATGGTGATGTCTTTCAAAGATCAGCATATGCCACGCCTACTTTTGACGCCGCTAGCCCCCCACCCACCCCTAGACTCTTAAAAGGCTACATCTTCCGCAGTTATTAAGTTAGGAAAGTCAAATCCACACCTGCGCCCATAATCGGCAATTCCGATATTTCGGAAAATGTAAATCGATAAATCTGTATATCTCCCCCAATTTTAAAGATAGATCAAACTAGGTAGTAACCTTCATGGTAATTTCCTCCACAGACCGGCATATAATTTTTTGGACCACGCCCAGAACCGTCGCGCCCAGTAACTTCGGCCCTAGAAATCTGAAATACACATAACATCCATAATTTGGAAGCTAGAGTTACCAAATTATGAAAGTATATTACAGGTAACTCATAAGAAATTGGATGGCCACGCCTACTCCGCCTACTTAAGCCGATAGATCTAATGGTATAAATCGATAAGCCCATATCTCTCAACCAATTTGAAAGCTTAAGTCACCCAATTTGAAAGGTATATGGCTAGTAACACCCTTCTGTATGACATTCGTCAAAGGTGCTTTCAGATTACAATTATTTGTTTGTTTCTGTTCCGTTAGATGGGCCCTGGAGGCGTTCTCTTCGCATCCATCGCGCCTCGCCATTTTTGTGTGCAACTTTCTGTTTGTGCCATAAATTATAAAAATATAAATACAAAATAAATATAAAAAGTCAAAGATAGAAAGTGTATAGAAATGTCAGAAATTGTCAGAGTTTTTTAAGTTTACAGATCGTGTAGGCTTTGTATTTTAAGCCAAACACACATACCAAAATAGATCATATCAACATATAACGAACATTTGGCATAAACTTCTTAGTAGCTATCTTTTTTATGCCAATTAAATTTTATCTTTAAATTAAAAAACTTTATTTAGATTGAAATGTAATGTTTTTCTCATTGGGTAATCAATGAAAATAGTACCATCATGAAGCTAAGAATTCGAATCATACGCTATGCTTATACAACTTTATAAATCAAATTTTCATTCGGAAAATTCTGTGTGTAAAGTTAAAAAATTTTAAAGGTGAAATACTGGTAACATATTTTTTTTGTTGATTCGTATTTCGAGTTAAAGCCTTTTAGACATTTTTAGTTGATCTCCGATGTAGTAACTGGAAGTGCTATCCCCGTCCAAGATGAGACTCATATTAATTATTTGAAGTCAGAGACAGTTACAGTTAGCTTCGCCAACCCCCAACTGTCTATCGTCGACTGATAATGAAACCTTAGCACTGTTGCTTTGATCTAACAAGCAAATTGGTACACATGTACAGGTGTAACCAGAACACATACGGTAAACACAAAAACAAACACAATTGAAACTGGTCGTCAACAAATGATAACAACTCAAACAGCGTCCCCCAAAATACAGAACCCACAAAATGATCGCCTCCAATTATGCTAGGGAGTTTTGTGTTGAATTGGAAAGGGGACAAAGAAAGGGAAGGTAATGGGAATGGGGGAGGGGGAGGTGTTGGGTAACTGGGACTATTAGCGCCCTGTGGAAGCCAACATTCTAATGAGTTGCCTGGCAGCCGTTTGGCCGTTGAAATGCGAGTGCTGAAATGTTTGTTTCCTTCTCTGTTATTTTGACGCCTCTCTCCTGGCTGGAGGGTTGACGACTGCAGATTTGAGTATTGGGGGTGGGGATGTTGATGGGGATGGAAGTGGATATAGCGTTTGTGCGGTATACGTTTGTTTTGCATGTGTGTGGGTGTGTTGTTGTCTTGTTTTTCTGGTTTATTGGGCTAATTCAATAACCAACAACAGCGTCAGGCAAGCAGTATAAAAATACCAGCAAGGACAACGTTCCAACTGAGGTTTTTTTGGGATTGAAGGACGGGGTTGTGGATAAGGGTGGGGCTCTGCTGGTTATAGCTAAATGGCACACATACACAAACACATGGCATTTATCTGCCCACAGGATTTCCGTTTTAGATCATCGCACAAAAAACATACACACAAGCAAAACACAAACCTACCTACCAACCAACGTACATACATGCATATGCAGTGAGTGAAGTATCCTGGCCATGTCCTGGCTGCTTGACTGCTAACTGGGAGTGTTGAGACCATTGGCAGTTCGCACTCAATCAGATAACTTTGGGCAAAGGCAACGGCAACGGCAAAGGAATTCTCCTGCCGCAACCACAAATATGATAGGTGTGCGTTTACATATGTGAGTGAGTGTATATGCTTGTCAGCATGAGTATGAGTTGCTATTGATATTGTTATTGGTTGTTCAAGCTGTTCAAGTTTTCACTAGCTATGAAAATCAAACACATCCTCAAGCAAATATTTTGATTAATTTTTTGTAATTTGAAAATGACAATTCTTGATTCAAGTAAAATATGTTTTATATGCCGAAGTTTTGGAAGAAAAGTTAAAATCGTATTGCAAAAATGATGTATGGATCGTACATAACGGAGATAAGCTCAATTCGTATTTAAATTTATGTGTACAATTTTTATAAGCAGAATCGAGAGGTTGAAAGAGCTGCCAAAAACCGGTTCATTTGCACACCCTCCCGTGCCCTCTAACCCCATCCACATAATTTGGGAATGTGTGTGTGTGTTGAGTGGAAATTTAGAAGGCAGTAAATCAATTCGATAGGCAGTAAAAGGACAACCCTCTCTGCCAGCACATACAGGTTTATAACTTTATCAGGCATAACGAGTACATTATCCTGGCGCAGGCTGGCACACGTTCGTCGTGGCAAACTTCTGCCTCACAGCTAGCCAGCCAGCCAGCCAGTCAGTCAGTCAGCTAGTCAGTTAGTCAGCCAGTCAGACTCCTGTCTTGTTTTTTGCGGCATTTAAAAATAACTTTAATGGAAAATTTATCGATCAGGACACGCCGGGGGAGCAGGACTAAAGCTGCTGCCGTCGCTCCTGCTACTACTGCTGCTGATCCCTGCATTGAGATAAGCAGCGCACAAGCACAAAGCCAGCCAACAATAGCAACAGGAACAACAACCACAAAAAACAGGAATAAGAGAACACCACACAACACAACACAACGTGTGTAGGCAGTAAATCGCCCGAAAAGAAATCAACAAGGATATTATGTGCCAGGCTTGTCCTTGTGTGCAAACCGTTTACCATTTTACAGGTTGCCCCGTTTACGTCGAAAACATATTAAGACATTTTAGTGCCGTTTTCACTTCATTAGTTTTGATTTTGATTTTGATTTGGATTTGGCTTTGCTTTGCTTTTGAATTTTGAATAGTACGCAACACAGCACAACAACAAAGCAAATAGTCATAAATACTACATTGCAATAGATACAGATACATGTGAACGGATAAAACCTATGAACGATGAGCTTGAAGGTTCTGCTTTATATGTTAAACTTGCAGCGATTCAATATTGAAACATTAAAGATTTGTTCCTTAATGTTTGTTTTTTATTGGATGTCTAGATTTAATTATTTCTTCTTTTTTTAGTTATAGATACCTTTATTATAGTTATATTACAATTATTATTGAGAGGTTTTATGAAAAAAAAAATCCTTATTGTGTTAAGGGTTTCTATATCCTTCAAGTTTATAACATATTTTCCATGTTTTCCTGGATATACTTGTTTATATAAATTATATAAAACTTATCTTTTAAGAAAGAAAGTTTAAAACAGACAATACAATTTTTATGTGCTCGCGTTTTCAAAGATTTGGACATGTCCAAAAACTTTATTTTTATGTCAATTTGATAGTTAATAATAAACACCATATGGATGTACTTGTTCTTAAAATTTTTTTAAAAAAAAAACACTCCAATTTATTGCTCAGTTTTTCAAATACTCATAAAGATGAGGTCAAGCATTCAAATACATTTTTGTTGTTTTTAATAATGTTGCTTGAGCTTTGTACGATGGTTGCCTACGTCAGACTCTCAGATTTTCTGCTTAGTGCAATCGCTAGTTGAAGTTTCAGCGCTTATGTAAACCCAGTTAAGAAGGCAAGAGAAATAGATACTGAGAGAGAGTTAGAGAGAAAGAGAGAGAGAGAGAGAGGGAGGGGGAGTGAGTAACAAGTTTCACGCTTCCGCACCAGCGCACATCTTTAGTTCCCCACCTGCCATACATAATCAGTTAATTATGCGACCGCCATCTTGAGAGAGCCACTACACCAACAACTTGCAAAAACTTTTCCCAAAGAAAAACTCAAAACTCTCCGCTTACCTCTCCTCCATTCCTTTGGGCTGGGCACTTAATCATAGCGCGGGAATTATGAAATATGCTGTGTAACATCGTCAGCATCATGCCATCAGGCCATGCAATTCCTTTTCCACAGATCATTCTCCTCTTTCTCTCTCTCTCTCTCACTCTCTGTCTCTATTTCTCTCTCATCCGGTCTTGTGGCAAAATCATTAAGCTAATGTACTGTTACTGTAACGGTTCCTCCTTACTCGAAGCAGACGACGAGTCGTCAGCGATAAGTTGAACTGTTTGCAAAACTGTTGTCTTCGTTCCCGGCGCAGCACTGTGAATGAATAAATGGAATTATTGACTGAATAGCTGGAATAACTTGATGGAATGCTTGAGTGCATTGAATGAGGCATCCAGCTATTGGATATATTTGACAGTGCAAAACATTCACTACGTACAGTGAGCAAAGTCTTATTTCGCACAGTGCCTAGCAAAAATTTTAATTGCATGCCATAAAGTAATTATGTAATATTTTTCAAAAATTCCAAAGACCCATTCAAGGTACATTTATTAACCACCAACATGAATATATGATCCTAATAAAATGTGGTTTTTCCACCTGCTAGGTAGGGTTATGTAAGATTTATGGTAAAGGCTTATTTCCCACAGTTACATTATGGATACCTGGGTGCCCAAAAACCCGGATTTTTTCGTCAGGTTGAATATTTTCGGTATAAATAGACCAATTCCTCGTAGTCAGTTTAGTTTTTTTCCTGCATTTCGGGTGCAACAAGCCAACAAGGACCATGGGCAAACGGACTACCATTAAGCAAAGGAAACTTTTCCTGGAACACTTAAAAATCGGATATTCAAATCGCCAAATAGCTAAAATGATCAATCTAAACACCTCAACTGTATTCTACATCATTTGGAGTTTCGTCGACGAAAATCGAACAGAGGACAAGGGCGGAATGGCACCAAATCCGATTTTCACCGAGCAGGACGAGCCGAGGATCATTAAGATTTCAAGGGGAAATCTGAAGCTATCGGCTCAAAAACTGACTCAACAGATACAAGCCCTGCGGAAGAAGTGTCCTGGTATGGGCATCTATCTTTTTTCGCGGCCCTCGACGGAAATTTGGTGATTATTGATACAATAATGGACAAGAATGTGTACTTTGATATACTAAAGGAAAATTTACTCTAAAGTGCCAAGAAGCTAGGAATCCGACGTACTTTCCGGTTCTATCAGGACAACGACCCAAAGCATAAGTCCGGAATAGTACAGTCCTGGCGTAGATCGAACTGCCCCCACATGATAATTCCACCGGCCCAGTCTCCAGACTTAAATGTTATAGAAAATTTGTGGGCTCTGCTGGAAAATAACATCCGGAAATACAACATAGCCAGCAAACAAGATCTCAAAATGCTCTGCCGGAGGAGTGGAGCAGGATCAGCCCTAAACTACCCGGAAGCTGGTAACTTCCATGAAAAATAGGTTAAAGTATTAACATCCTTATTTAAGCTTTTATGCGCCAAATATGTAACTTTTTTTACGACTGTGCGAAATAAATCGTTGTATGAATTTTGAACATGTTTTTAGTTTTTGACTAATTTTAATTAATTAATTTTTTTTTTTCCTATGTGATATAATATTAAACAAATTGGCATTTAAACATTTTGAAATTTTTTCCTTGCTTAAACTTTATAGCACTTAAAATTTTTAGCTAGGCACTGTGCGAAATAAGCCATTGCTCACTGTATATTCTTGTAAATATGTACAATAATATAGTGAAAATATGTAGCGAGCTCGGGTGTAGTTCTTTTTCTTACATAAGCTAGTCACACTGGATTGTCGAGAATTTTTTGTTTTGCTGAAACAATAAATTTGTACCCTGACACATTTAAATAGTATGCGGTAATAAAACAAAGTAATAACAATTTACTGGAAATAAAGACTCAAATCTAATGGAGGCCGACCCGCCATATAAACTATCCTGAAGAGGTTCTCCTTCGTCATTTCCCACCCAACTATGATAATGATAATACTTTTCTTTATTATACATTCGACAAATCTCTTTAAATCTAACCACATTTTATAATATCTTAGAAAGGATACTCGACAGACGAAAGATAAAACTCTTAGCGCTTCATTTCAGGTTCATTATAAACTTCATATATTGTCCTTAATTAAATATCTGCTAAGTTAAATATTCAAGATTTGGCTTATTAGTACATACATTGTTACATTTAAATTATATATTATTATGAGCTAGCGATTCTTTTATCAACTTGATTTGCTAATAATTCATTAAAAAATGTATTGTTTCATTTATGACTCAACAACCAATTTAAATTCAAAATTCAGCTAATGTTAAAATATCAAATTTCCGTTTAAGATGATTTGCACTTAAATGTTCAGTTCTGCAAGTGCACTCTCTTCTTATGGGAGGCTACAAAGTAAAAAAAAACTAAGGAGGTGCATATTTTTACTCACAAGCCCGAACTGACCCGAACACTCGTGCATATACACACATACATACATACGTACACGTAATAGTAGTTATCGGGGCTCTGCAGAATACATACAAATATATTGACGTTAGCGTCGATTATCATGCCATATCTTTCTCACACTTGCGCTCGCATATTTGTGCACACAGAAAATGCTTGCGGCTGCTGATAGAAATTGGATCAATATAAGAATATATTATATATATTGATCAATAATATGTATAAGCATATTATATATAAATTAGAAGCCTCTGCCTCTTAAATTGTGGAATTTATTGCTATCGGAAATCGAAATGTAATTGAGAAAGTAAGGCAGTTATCGATAAAATAAAGCAAACTTGATCTGCGCCTGGTATAGTCTCTGAGAACCGCGTATGCGTACAGATGGACGGACGGACGGACAGACGGACGGATAGATAGACGGACGGACGGACATAGCTATATCGACTCTGCTGTTTATCCTGATCAAGAATATATACACTTTATGGGGTCGGAGATGCTTCCTTCTGCCTGTTACATACATTTGCACACAACCATTATACCCTTATTACCCATTTTTAATGGGTTAAGGATATAACAATTGTAGTTAGAAAATTCTAAAATAGATCTAAGGCCTATACCGCCACGACTTTGTGTAAATTGGAATTAAAAACAAGATAGAACGTTGCAGTCGGACGAAACCAACAGCGAAATACTATTATACCATAATTTGTGTGCTGTCAAGAAATACTGTCCAAGTTTGCCTTTTTGAATGGGAACACATTCTGTTAAATCACTACTAATAAATATGTATATGATTTGCATATAAGTGAGCGTGCCTTTTAAAGACGATGAGCAACATTGCACGGGAAAAGCAGACACAAAAAATTGTATGAGCTACTTTCACTCTTAAGTTCCGGAGATATGTGCTTTTCGAGATTTTAGGGGCGGGAGTAGGCGTTTCCCAAAAAAATGATTGAGAATTTTCCTGATATTCTTCCTACCCAGTTGGGTAACTAACTAACTTAAATTGCGGGGGATATGGGCATTTATCGGTTTTTGGGCGGGAGTGGGCGTGGCCTAAAAAATTTTAGAGTTCGATCTTAGTAATATACCTTGTAAGTTTGGTAACTGTAGCTCTTAAATTGCGGCAGATACAGGCATTTATCGTTTTTTGTGGGCGGGAGTGGGCGTAGTCCGACATTTTTTTTTCCACATTTATGAAGGGTGTAAATATACCTTTAAGATTTGGTGACTTAAGTTTTCAAATTGCGTGAGATATATGGGCAGATCGATTTACACCAACAGGTGTATCGGTTTAGGTAGGTGGATGGGGCTTAGCCATCCAATATTTTTATCGATCTTTGGGGGAGTTACCAGTAACATACCTTCAAAATTTTGCGACTCTAGTTTGCAAATTACGGCAGATATGCGCATTTGAAATTTATAGGGACGAAGCTCCTGGGAGCGGCGGTTGTGGGCGTGGTCCAAAAATTGATATGCCAATCCTTGGAGGAGGTTACCAGCAAATTACCTTCCAAGTTTGGTCACTCTATCTTTAAAATTTTCGGAGATATACGGAGTTATCGATTTACAATCTACTCAATATCGGAATTGTCGATTATAGGCGCAGGTGTGGGCGTGGCAACTCAAATTTGTTATCGGTTCTTACAGGCGATTGCCAGTAATATACCTACCAAATTTGACGTTCCCTACTCAAAAACTGCGGAAGATATAGCCATTTGAAAATTTTAGGGGCGGGGGAGATGGGGGCGTCGGAGGTGGGCGTGGCAGATGCCGATCTTTAAAGGACTTCGCCAGCAACCTACCAACCAAAATTGGTGACTTTATCCATTAAATTGTAAGAGATATGTGGACTTATCGCTTGCGAAAATCGAATTTAGCGGTTTTCTAGCTTCCTAGTGGACGTAGGACCAAATCCTTTAAACTTGAACTTTTGAGGGTACTTTGCAGTATATGTTCCAAGTTTCAAGTCTCTATCTCTAAGGGTGTCGGAGAAACGCGCGTTCATACAGATGGACAGACGGACGGACGGACAGACGGACAGACAGCATGACGGACATTGATCAAAACCAATATACTATTATACCTTTTTGGTATAATAGTATAAAGATTGAATTTTGTTATTTGTATGGATCCGTGGATGAGCTGGAGAACCAAGGCAAACTTTGCAATTAACTACTAAATATCAAGCTTTAACAGTATTGTTGTACAAGTAAGCTGCTCTGTCCGTCAAGGACCAACCTAACCCCTGTGGATATTACTAATGAATTTTGTATATACCTTACTATTTCTGTACTAATCTAAAATATATTTTTCTGATTTGCAATTAACAAAAAATACAGGTACTTAAGATATATATTATTATTAAAATAATATGTGCTAATGCTAATGCGAAGATTTTCTACTCTAGTCTCTTTAAATATTTTTAATCGCCTGAGAGCGACAATAGCTAAAACAAGGAACAGGAGTAGCAGCACAGGCTGTAGTCGGAACAATGGCAGGACAAAGCACTTAACCTAATAACAAATCTCATTGGCCGAGTGCAAGACGTTAAGTAAACGCCATTTGGGCGTAAAGTTTTGAAGAACTCGCATAAAAATGACAAACGCAAACAAGTTGACTAAAGAAGGGAGGGGCGCGGCTCGAGTACTGAAGTCGCCTGGGCGTCATTGTCTAATTTGATGAAGACATGGCTAAAAGTAAACAAACAAGTTGCAACCAACCAACAAACAAAAAAAGTCACATTTTTTGACAACCAACAAGACAAAGACATTCTTCGTCCAAGCAGGGGCACAATAACACCGAACAAAGATGCAAATCCGCGTAAGTATCCGGCAATGATTGCCGTCAACTGCCCGCATAGGGTTGAAGGGTAGTATAAGTATAAAAAAGTACGCGTGAACCACTTAAAGCGATCATGAAGGATTCACAGTTTGTAAAATGGAATTTTATGGCTTAGTTAAGGATGGGCAAAAAAAATCTCTTTTTACTCGCGGCGGCGCGCGGCCAAAAGGCAAAGCCAAAGACAGCAACAAGAACAAAACGAAGAAGATGGAAAACAAGAAGAGGAGCAACAACAACAACAACAACAACAGAGAGGAAAAGTGTGCAAATCACACCCCATTACAAGATGCGGAGTGGTGGGCCCACATCTGATTCATAGCCAGCGGCACAGGACACGCATAGGACGCCTTTGCTGCCTTGTCCCAAGAAACTCCTAAGAAAAATTCCACAGCACATGCAGAGACTTGTGTCAAGAATGGCACAAGGAAGCAGCCTTTAAGCGCAGAGGGGGGTGGCATTTTGGCGTTTTTCCTAGATTTGGCGTCGGCTTATCGCGCGACTTCATTTGAATATTTGCTGTCCTCAGGAATCAGTTTGTTTTTTTTTTGTTTTTTTTTCTCTCGCTTCTTCAGAGCTTAAGTCTTGGAATTTTTTTTCCTCACTGCTGTTGTTGTTATTGTTGTTGTCCTCTGTCTTCGGATTGTTCGTTTGGCGCTTTGTTTGTGCGTTTGTTAATGTTGTATCGGAGATTTTTACGAGTGGAGCTCTCGGCATAATAACAATAATGAAAAGCTATTATGAGCCATGAGGATAAGCAGTAACAAGGGCCGTGAAAAATGGCACGCCCAGTCGACTAAACAGGGCCCAGCAGCCAGCCACAGTTCTGGGAACGTGCCTCGTGTCATTTGGCCATATTAGGCGAATTAGAGCAGATAGAGGAAAGTGGAAAGTGCGATAAGCGGACAAACAACAATAAAAGCAACAACAGCAACAATCCAAATGGGAGCTGGCACACTCCAAACATGACTAAACGAGGGGACGGTGTAGAAAAAGTGGTACGACTTCATAATTTGCCTTTATAGCGCTAATGGCAAATTAGGCGACACGTTTTGCATTTGCTGCGTTTCTGAAATTAAGCAAAGAATTGTGCCTGTGGGTATGAAATGCTTATGAGTGAGAACATATATAATTTTTTTTAGCGTTTCAAGTAATAATTTTAAATGCATCAAATAACTTCTTAGATTTTTAGAAACCGCTGGAAGGTAACGACGAAGAACTTATATTCAAATTTGCTGTGTTTAGCTTTAAATCGACTCTGCTGTTGATGATAATCGACAATATTTAAACTTTATCTGATCAGATATGATTTCTTCTTATTCTTTACATTAATTTGCACAACTTTTTTGTTAAAATGTGAGTCATTTAAGCAACTATATATGTATTTTTTATTGGAAAATACAATAAAATAATGCGAAACATCGAAACACAGTTGTGAATTGAATTTGTGATCAGCTTAAAAAGAAATATGATAAGAATTTATTTTAATTGAGCTGGCTTGTCTCAAATCGGTCTCTAATAATCCCAGGCAAGTTACTTTCCACACATCTTCCTGAAGCAGTAAGTTGTTGAGTGCTTTTAATATTGCACATCCTTTGCTCGTTTCATTTTTCATTTGTATTTATTGCATTTTAAGTATGTCTCCTGGCAAGCGCCTTGCTTAGACCCAGCTGGAGCCAGGTGACGTTGTCTTTCCTTTGGCTCTGGCCATTGTTTTATCTGCGCATAAATAAAATTAACTTCATGGCGCTGCTTTTGCCGTTTCCATTTCCGTTTCCGCTCGCGTCGACTTGGGCACTTGAAGCCCTCCGGGTCCGGGTCTGGGGAGGTATCGGCTCTGCCAGCTGAAAGTGAAGTGCGCATAAAAAGCCACTTGAATGCCATAAGAATCATTAAAAACAACAACAGCAACAGAAAAAAAGCAAGCAAAGCAGTAAAAGAAAAAAACATTTGTTTTTGTTGATTCAGTGCGGCAGGGACTCAAGAGTGGATTTTGTGGTAATGAGAACAACAACAACAAATAATACGGAACAACAGGAACAAGTGCCAAAGAAGTAAAAAATATCAACAAAAGCCGAAATGAATTAGACAACTTAATTATAAATGAACTCGGCTCAGTACAAAAGGATTTTGTTTTACTTTCTTCCATTCATTCATTGTTCCTCAAATCAAAGACTCGGCTGATGAGTTCCCGTCGAAAATTTACCGAATTTACAATATTTGACTGTTTACTCACTCATTAGACGGGGTTTTGAGACACGAACTGAGATGGAGACGAACACGGAGAGGAAGAAATGGATGGAGAGCCCGGCTGTAGACGTCTGCAGACGACTCCAACAGAACAACAA
Source organism: Drosophila mimica (assembly GCA_037043585.1). Classification (NCBI taxonomy): domain Eukaryota; kingdom Metazoa; phylum Arthropoda; class Insecta; order Diptera; family Drosophilidae; genus Drosophila; species Drosophila mimica. Next base: position 691,243 of record JBAMBE010000674.1, read on the forward strand.
TAAAATTAACAAGTTAAATAGTCGACAAGCAGAATCTGAGCCACAAATCCAATTACCAGTTATGCAACGCAAAAAAAAAATCATCAAGCGAAAAAAAAGTGGCCACTTTTGTCTTTAACTTAATTTCTTCGATTGTTTTTGGCGAGACGCTCGCAAATTGCATTAAACGGGCAGTAAAATTGTTTCTTTTATTTATTTGGACCTTAATTTAATAATATTTTGAAATTGTGAGACGTTGAGTTGAACTGCTTCTTTCCATTACTTGAAAGCCTCAATAGCTCTATAAAAAAAGTTCTGAAATGAATAACGCTTGTGAAATTGATATGGGATCTTAAAGCAGTCCAATCTATTGTAAGATATTTTCCAAAATATTAAAGAGAAGTTCTAACAAAATTTATTTGAAATAAGATTTGTGCGATGCTTAGATGTTTAGAAAAAATTTTAATAATTATTAATTGGCATACAATATAATTTGTTGGTCTAATCTGAATCAAATTCTCAGGGGCGTAAAAGTTACATATTTGTAAATGTCATAATGTAAAAAAAAAACAAATATACCTTACTTCATAATTTCGAAATTTGGTTAAGACTATAAGATTAAATCGAAATTGAAATAAAACTATTTGTATGTATATCTTTAAATTTTCTAATTAAATAGTTCATGTTTTAGATGCATAAAGTTGTGCAATCCAATGAGAATTTGTAAAACTTAAATTGTTTACTATTCCAAAGGAAATTGAGTGAAACTGCAGAAAAGCGAAAAAAGGAACAACGATTATTTACACAGTACATAACTGCATAGAGTTGAGTGGCTATGTAAATGTATGTACATAATGTGCAGATTTGAGCTTTGCTTGTGGTATTTGTATACTACCAAAATGGGTGGAGCCAACAGCAGCGCATTATACAAAATGGCGACGCCCCTACAGCAGGAGCAGCAGCAGCAACAACAAGTGGAAAACGCTCGGCTCTCACTGTCGTAGCCTTTGGCTGCAGCCTTTGGTGTATTTGTTGTAATTGTTGCTGCTGGTTTTTGTCATAAAAATCCCCAAAGCTAAAGCGTTGACAAAGCACATAAATGTAGGAGGAGCTTTTGCCGAGAGAGCCAGCTGGCGAGACAGAGAGAGGAAGAGCACGCGAGCGCAAGCCAATGCCATATGGGGAATGAGAGTGAGAGCACTCGAAAGAGATGGAGACATAGGGACAGAGATAGACAGATAGAGAGAGAAAGGAGAGTGGGAAAAACTATGCATACTACACCAAAAAGAAATGCAAGCTAATTGTTAAAGCTGTTGACTTTTCTAGAAAAGTTAACCAGCAGCTTGGCAACTGACATTTCGAGGAGCAACCAAATTGAAAAGTCAGTTGCAAAAGTTTTCAGCCTTCTGTTTGTATAAATGTTTTTTAACAATGGCACATACAGCATATAAGCACATCACCTAAATGGGCGCAAGAGGAAAACGCAAAAGAAGGAGAAACAGAAGTAAACATCTGGCAAGAGGCAGCCCAAAGTGTTTGCCGTTTGGCGACATGTGCGACAAGTCCGCTTCATCCCCAACCCAATGGCACCTCAAACGCAGCAACCACATCAACAACCACCTCAAACAAACTCATCATCATCAACTTTGCACAGCCGTTACCATTGTCGAGGCCACTCGACAAGGAACAAACAGCAAGGAGCATGGAGCATCTACTGCCTGGCAGTAGACAGGCATTTGTCTTTGGATGGTCCTGCTGACGCATGTCCTGTCAGCTATCGAGAGACAACACACAACTCACAGGTTCGCAGCTCGCAAGGCGCAACACGTTGCCCCAAAGACGCTGCAAGGTGCCTGGGTCCTTAGGCCGTTTGTAGTGAATTACATTTTGTTTATCAACCAACACACATGACGATTTGCATAAGGATGTGCTTATGATGTGCTCGGATTATGGGCACAATGGACTCACAGGGTCCTGCGAATACGAATCAGAATGCGACCGGCTCCTGGTTATCTCTAGACATCTACATAATATTAAGACAAAGCTCGTTGAGCCGTAAGACGATTTAATCGAGCTGAAATAATAGACTAACTCAAACACAGACACCAAAACGCAAACACACATACCCACATACACACACACACACACACACACACACACACACAGATGCATTTGCAAGTCTAGCAAGCTCACTGCAAACTTATAATAAAATGTTCGCTTTAGTTGAAAGACAATCGAAAACTGTCCAAGGGAAATAATAAATGTGTTGCACACAAATATTACTTTTATTTGAACTTAGTTATTCACTTGATTTCAAGTAGATGATTAAAATATATATAAATATTCTTGCAGCTAAACTCAAATTGATCTAGATTAAAATTAGACCACAATTTTTAAGTTAAACAAAAATTTAATTTTTGTGAGTTATGAGTATTAAATATTTTTATATTCATCAAATGATATTAAAACTAGATAGAACGTTGCAGTCGGACGTAACCGACAGCGAAATACTATTATACCATAAAATTTTGCGACTCTAGCTTGCAAATTACGGCAGATATGCGCATTTTAAATTTCTAGGGACGAAGTTCCTGGGGGCGGCGGATGTGGGCGTGGTCCAAAAATGTATAAGACAATCCTTGGAGGAGGTTACCAGAAAATTACCTTCCAAGTTTGGTTACTCTATCTTTCAAATTTTCGGAGATATACGGAGTTATCGATTTACAATCGGAATTGTCGATTATAGGCGCAGGTGTGGGCTTGGCACCACCAATTTGTTATCGGTTCTTAAAGGCGATTACCAGTAATATACCTACCAAATTTGACGTTCCCTACTCAAAAACTGCGGAAGATATAGCCATTGAAAACCATTATACCCTTTTTACCCATTTTTAATGGTCACCAATTTTGGTTGGTAGGTTGTTGGCGAGGTCCTTGAAAGATTGGCATGTGCCACGCTCCCATCACCCCCGCCCCTAAAATTTTCAAATGGCTATATCTTCCGCAGTTTTTGAGTATACCCATATCTCCCAAAATTTGAATAAGCTCATATCTTTCGTAATTTAAGAGCTACAGTTGAGAAACTTCGAAAAATTGTTTCTATCTTATATCTACCTCAATCTGAAAGGCAAACTTGGACAGTATTCCTCAGCTGCACATAAATTATGGTATCAAAGTATTCGCAGTCGCACGACTGCAACGTTCTCCCTTGTTTTACTTAATAATGGCTAATCAATATCTATAGCTGTAAAAATATGAAAAGCATTATTTGTTGTCGGTATTCACTGGACTGCAAAACCAAGTTGGATAGTTATTGAGTACAATTTAATGAATTTTTAAGCAAAGACTAAGTAACATGCAAAATATTTTAAGTCTTTTGCCAAATAGCTTCAGCGACAGGCTATTTACCCATTAACTATTTGTATAAGTAAAGTAACAGCTCCACCACACGCTGTTGCTAAGGTTCCTCCCACGACCCTGGTAGGTGTTCCACCTAATAAACTAATATTTGTTTCCCGGCTTTCCCCTGATACCACATCTGATGAGGTTAAGTCTTTCATACAGGTTAAGATTAAAGCACTCAGAAAGGTGGAAAATTTTCAATTTTCCTATATTCGGGAAATTTCTTCCTTTAAGGCAAATGTTTCGCCCGAATATTTCAGCAACATTTGTTGCAAAAATATTCCGGCCGGACCATGTTATTGTAAAGGAATATACTGCAAAGAAAAGAAATCGGCCTCCGATTGTTCTCCCTTCTACTAGTGGTAGTTTAAACAAACCTCTTGTTGTTTCTGATAGCACAAAAAACTAACTAGCTCTCTTTTACTTGGCTATCAAAATGTAAGAGGTTTGTGTAGCAAACTCACAAATGTATACTTAAATAGTACTTCATGTCGTTGCCTTTTCGGAAACCTGGTTAAGGCCCGAAATTTTAAATTCTGAAATTTGATCCAATGGATTCTCTATCTATAGAAAAGATCGTACTCTCCGGCTTGGCGGAGGTGTAATTATTGCTATCCATGCAGATTTATCTTCTGAGTTAGTACTGACAGATAATTCTCTTTCTTGTAGTCCTTGGTGTTTTTAATCTCACTGGAACTACATGGACTTCTTGTCCAGACTCAAGTGTCTTGTCACCTACGACTCAAAGTGGGTTTCTCGATGGTTTGCTTGGGATATCTTTGTGTCAAATCAATGCTATCCCAAATTCGTTGGATTGAATGCTTGTTTTTGTCATGGATCTCTCCTTTTTCTGTGTTTCCCGTTCGGAACCCATGTCCTATCCTGAAGATTCCTATCACCCAACTTTGGAGGTGCTGTTTGATTTGCCCACTGAGGTACCAAGTCAGGATAACAAGCTATCAGGACGAGTTCGTCAGTTTCGTTAATTCGATTCTTATTGCAGACTGACTGGTCCCAGTTTTATAGTTGTGTGGACATGGATAGCGCAATCAATATCTTTTACAATACTCTGAACGATTTATTTGACTTGTGTGTTCCTGCTCGTGAGCCATGTAGGTCTAATAAACCTGTGTGGCTTACGCGGGAATTGATCAATTTAAAAAATCGAAAGTCGAGAGTGTTCAAGAAATTCAGGGAAACTGGCTCTTCCTTGGAATACTCTCGTTACTTGATTGCACGATCCAATTTCCCTGTTATAAATGACAAATGTTATAAGGATTACCTAAGGAACTGTAGTTTACAATTTTAGCGGGATCCTAAACGTTTCTATGATTTTGTTAACACAAAGCGTGGATCAACAGCACTTCCTTCTACTGTATTTTTTTTTCGAAAAAAAGACTGTAGACTCAGATCAGGCCATCGCCGATCTACTACCTGCAGCACCCATAATCATCATATGGTTTTGCCATATCCGTATCTGGTCAGTCGCTCTAATTGCATTTTTGGACCTATGATAACTGAGAGCTCTTTACTTAGTGACTTGAAGGGTATTAAACCGGTATTTTTATCGGGACCTTATGGGGTACCTGGCTGTGTGCTTAGGTACTGTACTTATGGTCTTTTGAAGCCCTTGCTAAAACTTTTTGAATTGTCCGTGGAGTTAAGCTCTTTTCCCAATATTTGGAAAGAATCGTTTATTATTCCTCTCCTTAAAAAAGGAAACAAATCGAACGTTCAAAATTATAGAGGTATTTCTAAATTGTCTGCCATTCCTAAGGTTTTTGAGAAATTGATAATTTCTCAACTACAACATCTTTGTAGATCGTTGATTTCGCCTTGTCAACATGGGTTCATGAAATATAGATCTACCACCACTAACCTATTAGAATTCACCTCTTTTGTTATCAAATGTTTTTATAACAAAATGCAAACGAAGGTTGTTTACACTGATTTTAGTAATGCTTTTGATTCTGTAAATCACCCTTTGCCAATTCACAAGCTTTATCTTCTGGGATTTCCAAATAATCTGATTAATTGGATCTCAAAATATTTATTGTCAAGAACACAGAGAGTTTACTTTAGAGGTTTCGTCTCAAAGTCTGTTCGGGTTACTTCCGGAGTACCGCAAGGAAGTCACCTTGGTCCTTTGCTATTTACATTATTTATAAATGACCTTCCATCGGTTATAAGTTATTCTCGGGTACTGATGTATGCCGATTATGTTAAGTTGCGCTTATCAACTACTGACTCTCTTACTGGACAGAGGCGTCAAGCTAACTTTGGTAGTTTTGAAGTCTGGCAAAGTTATGTCTTTTTTTAGGCGAATGCCCTTTTTAACTAATTATTTTCTAAATGGCAAAACACTGGAAGGCATTGAATGTGTTGATGATTTGGGTATCCTTTTAGATCCCAAGCTTAAGTTTGACAAGCATATTTCTGCGACTGCTAATCGGGCCCTTGGTGTCCTAGGTTTCATTATCCGCTGGTCAAACGAATTGACGATCCCTACATTACTAAAACACTTTACATTTCCCTTGTGCGTCCTATTCTTGAATATGGGTCTTGTATATGGTCACCCAATTACAAGGTTCATCAGGACAGAATAGAATCCGTGCAAAAACAATTTCTTTAATTTGCACTAGGACGTCTGAACTGGAATACTAATTTTAGTTTACCTTCTTACCGTAGTATACTTCTATTAATAATTCTTCCTTCACTTTCTGATCGTAGAACAATGCTGGACGTAATCTTTTTACACAAGCTCATAAATGGTGAGATTGATTCTTCCGAGTTAATCAGCCAAATTAATTGTACAGTTCCGATCAGAAATACAAGGAATTTCTTACCTATCTTTCTTCAAACTTGTCGTTCGAATTATGCTATCCATAATCCATTTAGAATTTTTTGTACAAATTATAACAAGCTCTTCCCGTTAATTAAATGTAATTCTTCTATTGATGCTATCAAAACAGTTTTGTTAAGTCATCTGTCTTCTTATTCGCGATCTTCGTAACCGTATCCCATGCCGCGCGCCCCTCGGTTGGTTGTGTGGGAGGGCGGTTGCTTTTCCCTGGGTCCGTGAGTTAACAAGCCCGTGCTTGGTATCGTTGGGCCACTTAAATGTGCTGCTCGTTAGTACTTCAACGTCCAAATAAAAAAAATTTAGCGAGTATTTAGCTATGTACCATATACTATATCCGCTTTCTCAATCTATATTCACTTCTCGCTCTCTCCCCCCTTTTATATCTCTCTCTTTCTTTCTTTTTTTTTCTCTTCCCATCGCTCTTCTAATGTTTGGCTGACGTCTCGCTTGGCAGCGCTTTAATGCAATCAAAACATTTATAAAGCTTTAGACGCGGCCCAAAAGACAAAAATCGGTGGTTGTTGTTTTAATTAGATTTTCAAGGCTGAGCCAGAAGCAGGACGACTGTCTAAATTGCCACAGCTGTAAGGGGTTAACGTTAACGTTAACTCGTTCAAATCGCGAGCCAAAAAAACACCCAACCCCCAACCCCCTTGTCACACGGTCACCCCAAGTAAATTATGTTAACAGCAGCATGCTGAATATGAAATACACTTCCATAATCTAATACAAGGAACCAAACTGAAAAATTTAAAAAAAAAGTAAATGTCATGTCATAGGAAACATATTGTTAGCTTATATTTTAAAAACAAAAGTAAAATAATTTTTAAACAATTGATAATGCAAATGTGTAGTTCTTTGACAATGTTCATATTGATTGAAAACGGTATAGTTTTTGTACCCTTTGTAAGGGTATCAATAATACAATAATCTGCCTTTGGAAATCTCAGCAGTGAAGTGTGCCTCCCTGTCGCTGCCGGCGTCGCTGCCAGCGTCGAGGTAGCCGCTTAAATTAATGAAGAAATAAAGACGCACGAGATTTACGCGCTTTAGGTGAGTTCTGTGTTGTTCCTCAATGTGTTGTGTAGGTGTATGCGTCCTGGGAGTGGGATTGGGACACTGACTGAGGCTATGGGGGAGTGGCATGGCAGAAATATGCACATTTCTCGAAACTCGTGAAATGCCGCACAATGACTCCCAAGGGGACGATAAAAATCGAATTAATAAGAGTTCAACATAAATGAGCCCGGAAAATGTCAAGCGAATTCGTTCTTGGGGAAACCGTCGACATTAATACAATTATATACATTTACATACGTATATATAAATATAAATGCATGAATATTAATGTCTATGTCTAAATGTATTTATAAATATAAAATTAAATGAATTTTATCTTATTTTAATTGCCAGACAGATAGATAGAAAGACAGTGAGAGCGCCTAATTAGGTCTAAAACAAACAAACACGCCTACTGAAACCAGTAGGTAGCATTTAAAAACCATCTTAAAATAAAGTTAATTTGTTCTATAAAGAAAAACGTTAAACTTTTGAAAGAATGTCTCCAAATGTTGTAAGTATTGTAGTATTTTTTCTGCTATAACACAAAATGTGAGCAGATTAAGATAATATTAAGCAATACTTAATTCTTACAACTATCATCCAATTATTAAAAAAAAAAATTGAAAAGAATAAAAATATGTGCATTCAATCTAAAAGAGCGCAAACCATGTGATGATGTATGGCAAACATCGTCATTACGATCATCATCATAATCAGCATTATGATGATTATCATTATTCACAGTGATTTAAGGATAATTAATGCAATATGAGTGCTTGTGACACATCCGTTTGTAGCATGTGCCACAGGTGCTTAGACCAATAACGGGACTGCGTCACAAGCCATTTAAGCCAATGAACACAAATCACACACAAAATACACACACACACACACACACACACACACACACACACACACACACACATAATGGACACAGGCACAGTGTGTTGCTTAGTTGTGTTAGTCAATGATGACAAATGTGCTTGAATGCGTCGGAGGCCATTTTTAACCCTTTTGGTTGGTGGGGTGTAGGGTGTATTTTGTGGCAGCTGTAACTAAACATGCTACACAACAAATTGGCCATTTAATAACGGAATATTAAAATACACTAAGAAACACAGAGAGAGAGAGAGAGAGAGAGAGAGAGAGACAGAGAGAGAGAGAGAGATAAAGTAATAGTGGATTACTGACTCCTGGTCCTCTATATGGGGTATTAGAGGTATTTTAACTTCGTTATTTTTGCCTGCTTAAAGCGAATTAGACTTATATCTGGGACTAAACCCGAATTTTTGATCTTCATTCAATACAATGCATAATTTCATTTTAGAATAGTATTTAATTAAAAATCAGTATAGGAATCTTAAATGGCATGTGACTCAATGAAAGCTTTGTAACTGTTCAACATGATAAATTTATGTTTATATTGCAGTTGAGGTTGTTTTTGTATGTTTATGTATGTAATTATTCAATTGAATTAATACAGCTTACGCCTTTGGGCCCGCTGCTCAGTCTACTGAAGCCGTAGACCTAGACCGAATCATTGCCCAGCAGTCATATCCGTTTCCGTTTTCCGTTGAACGCACACACACATATACTTGAGGAGGCGCTCATGTGTGTTCTGTGTGTGTTGTGACGCTATCTTTGGGTCAGTTGTAATGTCAGAAATGCTTTCAACGAGCCTCGAGCAGTATCAGCTGCCGTTGCCACAGGCCTCAGGCTACACACACACAAGGACAACAATTTGCAGAATGCCAAAATAGCAAAGGTCTAAGTGGGACGGGGGTTTGGGCAGGAGCAGCTGCAGCCAGGACTCTGGCATTAGGCCTTTGTCTCAACTTTGAAATTCTTTGCATAGTTTTGGCGTCCAATTTTTTTTGTTTTCACTTAGTTTTTGTTTTGCGGCCAAATCCTGCTGAACAAAATCCTTTTTGAATTAAACCAGCAACCAGTGCACAAATTTCATTTATTTTTTAATAAAGTTATATTTCTTGTTAGCGTTAATCCTGTTTGTCCGTATATGTGTGTGTGTTTGTGTTTGTTTTTATGTTTGTCCATGTTCAACAATGGCCGCATCCGTTTCCGCTGGGCAGCTGGCTAAAAAATGTTTCAAATAGCTGCAAAACAAACGGAAACTGCAAATAGAAATGTTTTCGGCCAAAAGTTTTTGTTTAGCCAGTTATGAGATATCCTGGTTGAATTTTTGTATTATACTCTCGATGAGTAAGTGGGTATGTGTGCTTGCTCTCCTATCATTTCCGTCATAAATATCATTCGTTTTATTTTTCTATTAAAAACTAGCCCCAAACAAAGCCAAATGGTAAATAATTCCATACCGGGTAATACCAAAGAAAAGCGGTAAGGTTTTGTTGTTCATATTTTTGTTGTTGTTGTGTTAGATGCGTATGTGCCATAAATCAAAAGTGATGCAGGGAAAAAAAGAAATAGTAAAAACGTTTGCCCCTAACGACTTGGGGATGCTCTGTAGCTATTAAGCGAACTGAAACTAAGGAGGAACTCATATTTGTGAACATTAACACAATTCGGACTTCAATAGTTACATGCTGTAATAATTATGTTTAATAACTGGCCGATTCGCTGTTTTAAGACAACTTTTGAATAAGTGCATTTCAGATGTATTTTGCCAAAAAAAAATCCGATAAAATCTCTTAAACATCGAAATTTCCGCTCAAAATAAAATTAACAAAATTACAATTTAAAAAAAGTGAAATAATTTAAGCAATTATTCACCAACCTGTGGTATATAAAAAACAAATGCATTTATTAAACAACAAACTGGAAAACAAATTTAATTTCTAATAAGATTCAAATACAAAAAAAAAAAAAGCAAAGACGCCACACAAGAGTATGTATACAGAGAATATAAAAAACTATCATTTGAAAATAAGAAAAGGGCGACTGTAAATGTATATTTCAGTTCCCTGCAAACCAATCCCAATGCTACGTGCCACGTGCTACGTGATCTCACACAAACACACAAACACACACACACACACACACACACATACTCACTCATGGATAGATGCAAATGTGACAACATTAGAATTTTCAACAGTCGAAAAACTTGGCCCCAAGAAAAGACTAACCGATAACCGCAATTCTTTATCTTTGCTGCGGTTATTTTTTATTTTTTTTATTTTTCTTCTTTTTGTAACTTTTTTTGCAGGGAAAGAGAGGGATGCCAGCTTTTGGTCTGTTCTCATCTTTGACTTCAGCGTGGGTCGTTTGTCATTATTTAAATTCCTTTTGACAAGGCACGTGAAATCTCCTATGAAGTTGTCTCCAGACACATGTGAGCAGGATAAGCATATCAAGTATGTCTGCAGGGAGGTCAGGCAGGATGAGGGCAACTCTATTTAGATATATGTGCGTGACACTTTACCCGCTGCTCACTTTTCAGAGAGCTTTGTCCCAGACTTCTGCCAGTCAAATTAAATTAAATGACAAACTCAACGGCTCAGTTTTTTTTTCCTTTTCCAGAGTAGGAAAATTAATGATTTCATATATGACAAACAGCGCCTAATAGATATGATATCCTCAAGAAAGATATCAACTGTGGAAAGGGTCTGTTCATGCGTCATTTAGCAATTGATAATTTACATATGCATAATATTTAACTACATAAAAGCTTAAGTTTAAAAATCGACTATTCATTGAAAATAGTCAAAACTCTCTTTTAACACTTTTATTTGTAATATTCTTAGTAAAAACATTCAATACTGCTGAAAATTCGCCTTATAAACGATATCCAATGGAATAGCTGTACTGCTGTTCCTTCGACAACTTAGATACTCGTTATGGCCATGACTCATTTAACATGCTGGCAAGAAAAGTTGTAACATAAAAAAGATAAGACCAGCCCGCTGCTCGCTGGTAGCTGATAGTCACCACTGCTCTTCTTTCCATCCCCCCCTATCCCCACCCATTTTGGTCATGAATATGCAACAATAAAATGTGACAGCAGGAAAAATTAAATATGACACTTATCTGGTGCACAAACAAACTTCAAACACATTACACAAACGCTGGCGACGACTTCAAAATGAGGAAACTGGCACAGGGGTGGAGCTGATGACTGGTCCTGGTCCTCTTCGTGATTCTGTTCCTGGTCGTGTTCCTTTAACTGCTACTCATGCTGATGGTGGTTCTGGGCCTGCTGTTAACTGCCGCAGACAATGCCAGGTATCATGAGCGCAATCAGCGGCCCCAGAACATTGTGAATTGCTGTCATTAAAATGTTGACAAAGGCGCAAAAGGTGTAAAAACCACAGTGCGACAAGTCAGATGCCGAAACCCTTACCCAAGTCGACAACCCCACCACCATTCATCGCCACACCACCAAAATATTCCGCCAACCAAGCTGCCTCTTAACGAGTTTTGTTAATGTGCCGGCCACAAATGCGTCTGAAAAGCCTGATAATACAAGTATATATTCTATATTTCTGTAAGTGTTCACAACAACCGACATGCTGGAGCTGCAACTTACAAGTATGTTAAGAAAAAAAATTTATAAAAATCAAGTGAAAACCTAGCAGTTGGTCGAATTCGTAACACTCTCATGCTAAAATCAAGTGCAAAGAACTTTGGTAGATATACGTTTTAGATATTTGAATGAATTTAGGGAAAAAGCCAGGAAATGTATTAGTCGATTTTGGATAGGGATTACCCACAGTCTATTTCTAAAATTAAGTGACTACCTTTAAACTAAAAAAAAATGCTAATGGTAAATACAAATGTACAAATTCCTCTGAAACACAGAAATCGATATTTTATTTATTGACTAATGGTTTCTTAAAATATACATTTAACCATGCCACCATTGATGGTCGTGAGTGCAATGGAAACAAAGTATTGTGTAGTCGCACGATTTCAACTCAATACTCTTTATTGTTTATTCAATGAGCACGAAGTAGTTAAGCCTAGTAACGAACACCTGTGGAAGTGTATTCTTTGGCTTTAAGGCACACACTGACGTAACGACATTAGAGGAGAGAAATCCCAAGCTCTGTGTATCTGAATTTGTTGAAGAAATGAAAATCGTGTTGCCTTGTGTCATAGCAGGTTGAAATTTCAAGACAGCCTTCAATTGCAGTTGGAGAGGTAAATGTAAACCAAGACCAGGTTCAGGATGGTTTCAAGTGCGAGTGTGACCCTTGAAAGTGCCAATCAAGCGGAGGGTCTACATGCGTAATTTGCACACCAAGTGGTCGACGTCTCGCACTCCCACTCTCCCCCACCCATCGCTGCCCGCAGACAGACCATGCCACTGTCGTCCCAGTCCAACCCGTTCCATCTCTGGGTCCATCACGCGATTCGGCCGCAGTGTGGTAATTAAATTTCACAGTCGTGCAACAGCCCGGCAAAGTGTGAAAATCATAAAAGCAACGTGCATACGCCGTGAGGTCCCAAAAATGTTAAACAATTCACACAACGAGGCTAATTAAGCGCTCGTTTTGCACTTGAGACCCACAAGAGGGTGTTTCAAGTGGTTGTGTGTGTGTGTGTGTATGTGTGTGTGTGTGCGAGTGGCTGTGATTTTCATATTTTGATAAATTTTATGATGTGCTGCAGTCCGGCCAAGCAGACCGACCAAGTCCAAAAACATTTGAGGCAGCATCGCATTAAGCCAACCGGAAATTAACTTAATAATTAGTGGGAACGGCATGTGTTTGTGTGCCTGTGTGTATGTGTGAAACTGTATGTGCTCAATTCACATCGAATTCTAAGTAAACATAAGCGCATTTTAAATTCTGAGTAAACTACTTGCCACCTAGCTACCAAATTATGAACTATTTTTAAAAGCAGGTGTTTTGCCAATAAATAATTTTTGTGTACCTCCTGAGGTGAAGGTTAGAAGTATAGGATAATGACCTACTTACAAGTATTCAAGTGGACTTGGGGAAATTAAATCTTATAGATAATATTATTCGCAAGATTTCACGAATTATTTCGAAGAGGACTTAGTTGTTTGCCTCCTCGCAATCCATAAATGCAAATACGAACACAGTTTTCCTGTTTTACGCCCGTTCAGCACCGAATACATTTCTGGGTGTCTCAAATAGCATTTCAGATTGAGAAATATTGCACACACTTAAATGGGGTGACTTAAAAAAATATTTCAACTTAATTTATCTTTCAAATACTAGCTGCCTAATGGTCTTACAGAAATTATTTGTGTAGCTAAATATATTAAATAAACAAAGTTAGGGTGTTTGGTTGATAGGAAAACTTTTGTTGACCATGGCTGCTACTACTTAGCTGTATGCGTATTATCTAATCATTCGCTCATTTAACACCCATGCGCACACACACACACACACACACACACACGCACACACACACACGCACACACACACATACACATATGCTGATTAACCCTACCATGACAGAGAATTGACCCGAACATGTAGAACTATGTGCCATGTATGAATGTATTTAGTTACACATGTATATTTAAAATTAATGACATCATAAATTAGCCTTAATTATTATAATGAGCCCACAGGCATTAATGACACAGCCCCACACACCTAGCCTGCTGCATACTGCCTGCTTCCTTCAGCTTAAAGCTTAGACAATTCAACTTAAAATATATTAATTTATGGCCATGTGTAAGGGCCAATTAGTGCGAGGCCATCGTCGCGTTTTCTAGTGGGCGCGAAAATCGCGCAATTAAATGCACCTGATGACAAGCACAGGACACAAGGCAACAGAAGGGTGGGCATAATAGGACTCCAGCTCACACACACATATATAGACACACACACACTTAATGCAGGCACACATTAATCACACACACACAAGCACACGTACAGCAACACGCAGCTTACAGATTTGTTTATGGCATTTGGCTGTCTATTAAGGGTTGAATTGCAGGCCCTGTCTCAAAGGATCTAAGCATAGATGAATGGTTATGCTTCGCAAATTCCAGAAAAAAATAATAATAACGCCAATAACGCTTCAATTTATGATTAATGTTGTCAATATACGAAACGTTTTTTCTATTCTTTTTTTGCAAATTGTAAGAGACGATAAAAAGGAGTTTAAAAAGCAGATCGATTTTTTATTCAATTACCGACTTTTTAGTTACTAATAACGCTCAGATATTTTCTCACATACATACATATTTCGCTAAATTTATTTAGATAAATTAAGGCTATATTATTTTTCTGCTTATCTTCAAGAAAATATGATCTATCATTATCATTTCCCAGAACATTTTATTTTTAAAAGGCGATATAGTTTTATCATTGTATACTACAATTATAGCTCCGATATATGAAGATATATCATCGCTGATAGTCTTTCGTTGCTTTTTATTTCGCTCCCACACTCTTTCTCTCTTTCCCTCGCTCTCTCGCTCTCTCGCTCTCTCTCTCTCTTTCTCTCTCTCTCTCTCTTTCCCTATGTCATACACTTTTTTCCCACTCGATCTGTGTTTCTCTCTCTCTCTGTCACACACAATTTTTCTCTTTCTCAGACTTTTTCAGCCTCTCACTCACACACTTTTTTTCTCTATCTTTCTCTATATATATAGATATCTCGCTCTATCTCTCTCCCGCTTTATCTATCTATGTCTGTCTTAAATAATACTACAAGAATACTTGCTGGCCAAGAGCACCTCCATAAATTATCATGCAAATCAGTCTAATCGGCAATTTAATCGGCTGACAAACATTGGAAAAGTTGACAGCAAATAAATTACGAGGGTCAAGGATAAGTAAATACGCAGCTAAAAAGGCAATAAATTAAATTTACATCAAATTCGGCAAACTCTAAATATAAGATAATTCCAAAAGTGAAAAAACCAGTCGAAATAATAACAAAATATAAAATAAATAAATAAATACCGGCGAAAACGGCAAACGACAAGAAATGGTTTTCATTCGGATTTGGGAGTCGTCCTGAACAGGCTGTTCAGGCTGTTCAGGCTGTTTAAGAGGGCGGTTCAATATTAAGTAAACAAACAAGCAAACAACAATGAAACCAAGCAAACAACCAGACAGCCAAACAAACACAAGAAACAGGCACAGGCTCAAAACAAAACGACAAGCAGAACCAGAAGCAACAAACAGCACACTGAGGCATTCAGGCCATGGTCATGGCCAGCACTCGGATGCGGAATAAGGACCCCTCCCTTGAATAATCTGGTAGTCGTACCAGAGCCAGCGCCACGTGAAAATGAAATTTTAATTTTAATTTTTCTTTCGCTTTCCTTTCTTTTTTTCCTTTTCTTTGCACATTTTATTTACATTTTTTTTAAGCTGCTGGCCAAGAAGCGAACTCACCTAAGCTGCTTCAGATAGGAACGTGGGAATCACTGTGGCACGTTGGGTCGGCGATTATGCATGAGAGGGGAGTTAAGTTGAGTGGAGTGGATTACGCTGGCTGTTAGCCGAGTGGCGATTATGCACGGTAAATCATTTCGACATTTTCCCGTTCATAAGCACGTAATTTGACTTGATTTTTTAGCCACCGACTGTCGACCATTTACTTTATTGACTCTCGCCTCAAGTTGCGGCCAAGATGCTGAACGCCGATGGCATAGGCATTGTCACGGGCTGGAGAATAGCAGAGGGGATGAGAGGGGTGTTAAGGGAGGCATGGCACGCCCACGACTCCGCACATAATTGCGGTTAATTAATGCGTGATTTTTTCCGACATTTTTTTGTACTCTCCTTTTTTTAATATTTTTTTTTATACTTTTGAGGGGAGTTTTTTGTTCAACTGTGCGGTAAAAATTGGACAGCCGCTTGCGCTACATATTTTGAAGGCATTTCGATTTCACAGAAGGTTCCAAAATAGTATCAAAGTTTCCAACGCATGTCATGAAATGAAAATTTATAAATATTTGTTAAATATATATATAAATATTGTTTAATAATTTAAAAAATGATTGACAGCAAAACGACAAGCATGATTTATTTAACTACTCACCAAGCTAAATACTTCGAAAGGAGGAGAGCCAATCTCAGATTTAGTACCAACTGAAGCTACTGCTCTCTAACTGGTTTCCTTACAAATTGGACTCTGGGTTGATAAACTTACTGACTGCAAGGTATTTCGATTAAGCTGCTGGCCTACGCTGCCAGTGCACATTGGAAATCTAATAAGCCTTCGCATTTGAAATTGGATGCGCCCTGCATTGTAACTTGACGTGTTTGTGTGGGGCTTCTGCCTTTTTGCCACATTTTTTATTTTCACGTGCACATTTCAAAATTGATTATTAATGATGGACGGCATTTGGCGTTTGGCCTCATTGAAACACACTCGAATTATGAAAATGCATTAAAAAAAGGCGGAAAAGAGCGCAAAGAAATTAATTATGGAAATTACTTGGCCTGTCTACCAAAGGACCACCAACCAGCAACACCCTCTTGTCTTCTCTTGGGCTGCTCAAAGACTAAGCAGCTTGTGGTTTGATTTATTTAAAAATTCTTTTCGGTATTTTCTTATTTGGTTATTTTTTTTGTTTCTTCTCTCAAGTGCCTGGCAGGACACTTGGCTTTTATTATTATTCCTCCTTGCCGGCTGGCACTTGGCAAATAACAATTTATTTTCATTAATTTGTGCTTTAACCCCTTGACGTTGGCTTCATTAAAAATGCGCTCTGCATGAGCCACATAAAAATTAGGCGGCGCGGCAAGTTGATTGCCATTAACATTTTAACCCTTTCGCCGGCCAAATAAGGGGAGGGTCGAGAGGAGGACTCTCGCGTTTCTTTGTAATTATTGCAATCTGTTCGATTTTAGGACACTCTGCAATACCCCGCAACATGGCCACCACTCTTTGCCAACTCTTTTTACATAATCCAAGCTGCAAGCAGCGACCATTTTGCAATTTAAAAATGCAAATTAATTGCCACATGGCCCATGACAGAACGAGGACTTTGTCTAAAAGTGTTATGGCATTATGTCTTGGCCATTAAAGTAAATTGTAATCGGCGTTTGCTAACAATGTCACTTTCAGGGCTGCACTGCACGTGCGATAATCGAACCATTTTCTGAGCTTGAACCGGTTTACATAATATTTAAATAATAATATTATTTCAAAAGACCCCTAATAAGTTTTGTAGCGGTCTGTTTGGTTACCTGTTTGGTTTTTATAGTTGCTCTGAAAAGAGCATGAAAACAATCCATATAAGAGGAGGCAAATTCTAAAGCTTATATACCATTTCATACCAAGTCTTATTTTAAGCAACTCGCTAAAATCTATGTAACTACCGATTGATAATTGCATTACAACCCTAGGAACAAAAAAAATTCTACGAAATTTAACAAATGTCTGGGGTTGGTGTGTTTTGCGGGTTAGGTGGTGGTGGTGGTAGTGGTAACGGCAATGGGGCACGTAAAATAGCGGTGGTCTGACACTCCCTGCCTTATTTTCGTTTTATATATATATATTTTGTTTTTTTTTGCCAATATTAAAAGTCATAATTCAATTTTATTGCAGAATGGTTCAGGTGCCTTAATCATTTCTAATATCCTGGCTGGCTTCCCAGGACGCCTATTTGATGTTGACTGCATTGTATCTGACTCCAAGGCAGACTGCTTTTGCTCATGGACTTCCGTTCGCTCATAAATACTAATTTCACAGGCAATAAAGGCGAAACATTTGCCAGGACTCACGTATTTCTGCCATTTTGATCGCTGCCAGACATTTAAGAGATAGCCAAACTGTCAGATATCTCCGACGACTGGCAATTTCTAATGGATTACAATGCGATTGCCAAAAACAAATGTACCCCTTACCCTTCTCCCGCACCCCTCTTCTTCCCCTCAAGAAGTATCTTTTTTCATCTAAGTAGAAGAGAATGAGATTGAATTGTGAAATTATTAGCCAGCGCACAGAAACATGTACATAGTTCCAGGTCACTTATTAGCAAGTTTTTTTAACCCCTAGCTCCAGCACCCGTTGTACCCAACCCATACTAGCATTTACCCACATCAGATGCAGTCAGTTCAAAGGCGATAGCCTCAAGTGCCCGCGTCACAAACCACAAAATAGCCAATGGACAGCCAACTTTAGAGAGTTGAGCAGATAACACAATTGACTCGACGAATTACGTATGCTCTATTAAATGTCCGAATAAAAATTCCGTATAAAATTTATTCTAGCAGCTGAAACAAAAAAATATGCAACATATTTTTTTAAAAAAGTAAGTAAAGACAACGGGAAAAAGTGTTGAATTAATTTAAGAATATCCAACTCGACTCGATAGTCCAGTACAGAATATAATTAAATTGAATTACAAATACATGCCTATAATAATCAGAATTGTTAAATAAAAATAAAAATAAGAATGAACGGATATCTAGGATGCAAACGGAGTCAAATTGCCAACATCTAAATTGCTTTATAAATTTTAAATATCGACCGATTATTCCTATGAAAACTATATGATATAGTAGTAGTAATAACAAGCACTACAAGTGGGTTTAGTGAGGATAACTGTCTGCAGCAAAAATACTAATATATGCCAAGTTTAAACAAGATAACTTCAAAACTTCAGACAAACAGGCGAATGTGCCTATATATCGACTCGGCCAGTTACGCTAACCGAGAAAATATATACATCATGTCCTATCCCATGAGATAGTCTCCTTCAAAGACATAAATACAGTTATATGAATGGAGTAGGCAGTGGCCAAGCTAAACATACAGCTAATATGCCCTAATTGTATCAAAGCGTTTCATTTAGGGTTAAAGCTAAGGCCTTTGGGGTGAGTGTGTGACGACGGCCTGTGTCTGACTGACTCTTGTTTGTGTGTCTGTGTGTGTGTGAGTGTGTGAGTGTGTGAGTGTGGTTATGCATAACGGTTCATTGCCTGGCTGTCAGCCTGGCAACAAACTCCGTCTAATCACTGTCAAATGCAAGCGTCGCTTACACATTCAAAGCGAGACAAAAGCCCAACTCGATGTCGGGACTGTGGCAGAGGGAGGGGCAAGGACTCAAGACAATGGTCCTGGACAATGCAGTCAGAGCCGGGAAAGAGAGTGGGTGGGGCCGCGTGCGCTGGGACGGGGCGTTTGGGTGCTGGCTTGCTTGTTAATTCGATTAATTACAACAATCAGCGGCATGTTTCATGTACAGCGGCGTTAGTTGTTGTTGCTTCGGAGGATGGCTGTCTGTACTTGTGTGTGTGGCGTGGCACATTGCCCAGTTGGGAGAGGCTTAACAAATTGCCCAATGCCAATTTTTTGTGTGCGCTTGCGAGTGGGTGGCGAACAATCGAAGCATAATGACAATGATAGATTTGCCAATATCTGTCATGTTTATTAGCGAAAACAAAAGCACCACATAACGCACACACAAACATCGACAACAACACTAATACAATATAGTCTAACATAATTGGATATAACATTTATACGCAATCATCGACAGATTGCAAAACGATTAAGCAACCCTCGTGTGAGCATCATAGAAGAAAAATTAACTAGAAGAAATCGAAGAAAAAAAGGAAAAGTAAATCTAATCAGGCAAAGACAGCTAACAGTGCCACACAGTGCCACAAATGTGGCAGGGATACCCACACATACAGCTTGGTAATGCGGGCTTCACATAAATACATATGTACACACATACATACATATATATATACACACATAGTACAATTTGGTATTTTTTTCGAACCGATCTGAAACTGAAACAGAAACAGAAACAATCAAGTTAATTTGCCGCCCGCTGAAAGCCCTGTGGCAGATAAATTAAGTCATTAGTTGGAGCTGCCACTTTGCTGGGCTTTGGGTGCTGGCGGTTGAGGTTGGTGGGGAGGGTGAAAGTTTTGCCCCGCCAAAGTGGAAAATAAATTGGCGAACGTTTGTTTTGAGATTAACCGCGATTAGAGACTGTGAGGCGAGTGGAAGTGGAGTGAATCGTAGCAAATGTTGCCTTTATTTGATAAGCTTAAACATAGACACAAACGGCCACGTTTCACCCAAACACCCACCACCTCATCCAGTTTCGCCACACGCTTCTTCCCGAACTACCCCTACCCTTTGCCTTCATGTGTTTGTGTAAACAAATGGCAAATGCGAGAATAATCGTAGGAGATTAAAAAGTTTCATGCGCCCGCACAGCACAACAAGATCGAGAGTGGGGTGAGGCAGTGAGAAGAGGTTTGGCTGACGAGAGACAAATGAGTTGCGCACGTGAAGCGCCTTTCTCGCATCTGCCACCCTCCCTCCCACCGTTTCGCTCTAGCATTCCCCTGGCCAAGTCAAGTTTTTGGTCTGGTAATTTATGGCGACTGCATACAAATTGGCTTGGAACTTTTGGAAGGGGACAAGGTAGACAAAGCCTTTGACTAACTAGCCAAACTAACTGCTAACTAAGAATAGAGTCATGTTAAGCCCTTAAGGCATCTTGAGCCGTTTTTAATCGCATTTAGATTTTAGATATTGTTATTAAATGAGTTTTGAAGCATTTCTGCTTAATTTTTTGGGAAACTGTTTGGAATGGTGCATTTGAAGTATTTAAATTTTAATCTATTGCAACATGTTTATTATCATAATACAATGCTGTATGAGGATAAAGGGAGGATAAGTGCCACTTACTAGTAACATACATATATTTACTATGATAAAATATTGACTAAAGCGAATTATGTCTTAAAAACTCTTTTTAATTTTTAGAAATATATTTCTTAATAATAGAAAATATTTCTAAAATGTAGAAAACAAACCCTTATTTAAAAAAAAAATCATTTTTTGAAATTCAAAAATAGCTCCGACCACCAACTAGAGAGAATCGCCGAACACTTCTGCTGTTGTTTTTTTTTTTTTTTTTTGTAAATTATATTATATACAATTTTAAAAACTATCTAAAAATATATGTGTATTTGAAATCTGAAAATTCTAATGCTGAATAATAATATAAGTAACAAAGAAAAAGTAACAAAATATATGCACAGCAATCTTAAGACATATGTTTCTAAACCTAACCCCGGACTTTTGGTAAAAAAAAATCAACTTGATATTTTGACAAAAATTATCGCGTCAGAGCTGATGAGTTCTTTAATATTCAAATCAGTAATTCTGAAGCGTAAAAGTATATAAAATTATTGAGCTGAAGCTAAGGGCACTAGCAGGCATTAACTTTAATATATATATATAATATTATATTATATTATATATATATATATATATAATATTATATTATATTATATATATATATATATAATATTATATTATATTATATATATATATATATATATATATATACATAATATAATATTATTAACAAACTTCATTGAGACGATATTTGTATGTTAATCTTAACTATCAAAATTATGGGATATTTGAAATAAAAAAATGAATTTCCTGGTAACTTCCTTTAAAGATCTTTTCAAAAATCAGCAGCTATTTTAGAGAAAAAGTCGAAGAATTTGGAAGGTAGAATACTAGTCAGCTTCTCCCAAGATTAGTAAGTACTTTTCCGGCCATCCTCATTTCATTTTTAGCACTTCTATATCATATAGCTTACATATAAATAAGTTCAGTCGGTTATTTTTCAAATAACACCTAAATTGCAATGTGAACAGGTTAATCACTTATACCCAATGAAGAATATTTGAGTTTATTAAAAAAAAAAACGGACTTTCTTAAACAGTTTTTATATAGTCAAACTGCTCAGAGAATACTTTAAAAAAATGCATTTATAACTATACAAAGCAAATTTTGCGATGAGGTTTATTTAATTGCCATATTTAAGTAGATTCAACGTAATACGGCCAGTAACCGGATAATGCTCCTTGATAGCTGTAACTATGTATATACAAAATACAATATGGCAAGGCATAAATACTTATATAAATTGCCTGCAATTATTAGGCATTTGTAAATGGTTAGTTATCATATGTTAATGATAGGTATGTAGGTATGTAGGCATGCAACGAGCAAAAGTTTTAATTAAATCATGGAAATTACTACACTAAGAATGGGGAAATGTATGAAATGCAACTGCGACAGCAACGGCGACGTCTGACAAGTGAGCAAGACAATAACCTATAAAAATAGGTTGGCAAAGTGGGGGGAGGTTGAGTGTGCAGCCAAACTCTGTTCGGATACAACCCTGTTTGCTTAGTTTGTCTGCATCAGATAGCACAAAAATGCAATAAAAGCGCAACTTCAACAACAACAACAATGGTTGCGTTGGCAACGCCTACCACAGTGTCAGCAGAGACACATAACATAACAGTATTCAACATAACGCGGCTCTGTTAAATTTAACATAGCACTTGACTCTTATATTTCTTCTTTGGCGCCTGCCCAACTGCTGCTGCCTGCTTTTTATACTTTGCTACCGAAGGTCTTATGGTATATTGGGTTTGTGCAATGTCCGTCGTGCTGTCTGTCCGTCTGAACGCAACTTTTTTCGACACCCTTAGATATAGAGACTTGAAACTTGGAACATATACTTGTCTGTGCCCTTGTCAGACAAAGTGCTAAAATTTGAGTCATATGTCCCCTAAGGAGCTAGAAAATCGATGAAGCTACATATCTTCCTTAATTTTAGGGCTACAGTCACCAATTTTGTTTGTATAGATTGTTAACGATGTTCTTTAAAGATGAGCATCTATTAAGTATTTAAAAACAATTTTATGCCCACACCTACCGTCGTAATCGCCAAATGACATATCTCTGCAATTCGATAAAACCATATATCTCCCGCAATTTAATAGCTACAGTTACCAAACTTGGAAGGAAGATTATTAGGAACCTTCTCTATCTCCCTTAATTTAAGAGCTACAGTTGCCAAAATTTCGAAGGGGGATTAGTATCTTATATCTACCGCAATTTAAGCGGCAAACTTGGACAGTATTTCTTGGCTACATACAACTTATGGTATCAAAGTATTTCGCAGTCGGTTACACACGACTACGACGTTCTCTCTTGTTTATGTGTATGTGTCTGTTTGTGTGCTGTGATGGTGGTGTTTGTGGTGGCATTTGCAGCAACTTACAAGCAATAACGAAAAGTGGGCGTTCACATTTTGCACGCAGTGCTCTCGCTCACCGCGCGCTCTCCTTTAAGACGTTGACGACAACGCCAACGACAACAACGGATATATATTTAACATTTGGCCACACCTACGCCCTCGGGCCCAAAGCACTCCCCACTCTCTAGGTGCCCCCAGCCTTTAAGCAGCTTTGGTTCTGACTGTGGCTTTGGTCCGTCTTTAGTTATGTGCATCACTTGACATGTGGGTCAGAATTGTGTTGTTGTTGTTGGTGATGGGGTTGGTCGTCCTTTGTGGCTGGGGTCGTGGGGGGTCTCTGCCTTTGATTGGTCCTTGCGTGAGGCGTGGGCTGCGCATATTTATTATGCCCCCATCTAAGTAGCTTTACGTTATGTATCTGTATCTTTGTGTGTATTTTCTCAAAACATATATTCAACTTCAATTTTAAACACTACCCCAAACTTTAAGCCACTTCTAACTAATTTACTTTTGTAGGTATTTCCAATACACTGTAACTCCAGAAATAAGGAATGCAAGCGGTCTCACCTGTTGCTCTCATTTCGATTAAAATATAAGCCCCATTTTTCTCAATTTTAAGAAACTCAATTTGTACTTTTTTTAGTTTTCAGTGATTTTGTGACAATTCAACTATTTAAGTTAGTTTTGTATTGCAGTCGAATGTTTTCTTTGACTACTTACACCAAATTATTACCCAATCGCAATCGTATTTTTCAAATTTTCTGACTTAAATGTCAAAAATCATTTATTTATTTCAGCTTCTTTTTTTTGTGTTGTGCACTGGTCACTTATTAGGATGAACGGACTTATCTTAACGTAAGTATGTACATAAATATGTTGGTGAAATTTGTAAATATTTAAAAAAAAAATCTTTACTCCAGTCATAACAACAAAATCACTTAGTGTCTCCCAAAAATATGAGATTTCCGATTAAATGCTTTCAGAAGGAGATATCATAGACTTTCAAAATTCGAATGTGCGACCGATATTCAAGTATTTTAAATTATACAATTTTTAGTGATAATGTTGCAACCAATGCTGCAAGCCGGACCCCAAATATGTTCATACAACATATTTTTCTTTGAAAATTTGAGAAAATCATATTAACAAAGGTGCACATTAAGAACTGGGATCAAGGATAACTAACCCTAGGTCGTAAAGCTGTCAAAACTTGCTATGAAGCCTTTGTTGAAGCTTTAAGATATTAATATAACTAATAATAATTTAAGTATTTAATAGAAACCGAATATATCGTATACATGAATGAACGAATTTCTTAGGCACGCCGAAGGTTACACACCGGCATTAATGGGCTGCAATTTAAATATTAGTCTGTAGTTAGAAATGTTATTATAATTATTTATATGCTTTCGAAATCATAACTGATATTGAACTCAAATTGATTGAGTCGCCTAAGACAGAATAAGAGTATTAGAGTATTATTATACACTCATAATAAAATCGCACTAAATTTTAGTCACCATATTATTCCGAAAGTGAATTTATAAGATGAATCGTTATAGCTTAAAAAAAACGCACGATTTCACGGGGATACGAACTTGCGAGCGATTTGAACAACTTCTCATTGAACTACCCAATCTCTGAGAGAACAAATTTCATTACTTGGCTCTTAATTTTAGAAAGGCTTTTTGCTAATATTATCATAATTATTATCCCCAACTCGACAGATTCTTGCATACGTGCAAAAGTTCGGACGAAGATGTTGATGGAAGAGCTATAGGCTCAGAAGCGGCTCTATACAGCTCATAGGTCGCAGTGTGTTTTGCACCCCAATATCAATAGACTACACAAAACAAGTAAGATGCTGTAGTCGAGTTGGCTCGACTACGATATACCCTTAACCCAGTTGTTAAATATATTCTAGTTTTATTGGATAATTTCCCTTTAAAATGATTTGCACTCAAATGTTCAGTTCTGAAAGTACATTTCTTACAGAGTATTTTTACTCACAAGCATATATGCGTACACGAAACAGTACTCATCGGGGCTCTGCAGAATACACACAAATATATTGACGCTAGCGTCGATTATCATGCCATCTCTTTCTCCCACATGCGCTCGCCTATTTATGCATACAGAAATTGCTTGCGGCTGCTGACAGCAAGAAGATTAATATGAAAATATATTTTCGACTATAACTTTGGTGTTTCTTATCCGAAATTTTGGCAATTGATCAGTAATCTGTATAAGCATATTATGTATAAATTAGAAGCCTCTATCTCTTAAATTGTGGAATTTATATCTATCGGAAATCGAAATGTATCGATAATTCCGAAACTGAGGCAGTTATCGATAAAATAAAGTAAACTTGATCTGCGCCTGGTAGACGAAAACTTATATTCAAAATTTGAAGTCTCTAGCTCTTATAGTCTCTGAGATCCGCGTGTTCATACAGACGGACGGACGGACGGACGGACGGACGGCCGGACGGACAGACGGACATGGCTATATCGACTCGGCTGTTGATCCTGATCAAGAATATATATACTTTATGGGGTCGGAGATGCTTCCTTCTTCCTGTTACATACATTTGCACAAAACCATTATACCCTTTTTACCCATTTTTAATGGGTTAAGGGTATAAATATAATAATTGTAAAATCTAGAAGGGCATCCAAACGTTTACTTCTTAAGAGTGTAGAGCAGTTATAGCGGCTCTTGTTGTTGTTTCGCAGCTGATCGGCCATGCAGGTGGACTAATTACTCAAACAATGTGAGCTGGAGTAATATGAGCGAGTTAAGACGGAGGTGTGAGGGGGGTAGCAACTTTGAATTTTGACGACATTCCCGCTTTGAAGTTGTTCGCATTACAAAGGAAATGGCGAAGCCGGAAAGCTAAGACGAATTTGTATCTCATGCATATTTGGTTGCTCTTGAGCTTTATATTTTTATTGTTGTTGTTGCCATAGTCAAAGCAGAAGCAGAGCTGAGTTATGCTGAGTATTTGCGTAATTAAAACATGAAAAGAGTTGTGCGCAAACTCATTTAATTAAGCATGCGGCGGCAGCGCGGAATTTGTCAAGTGTTTTTTTTTTTTGCGAATGACTCCTTCACTGGTGGGTTAAGGGTGGTGTTCGTGTTGGTATTGGTGGGGTGTGCAGGCTGGCATGAGGGATGTGGCATTCAGTAGCAGCATCACAATAATCATAATAATTATGAATTTAATTGCTTGAACAATGCTTTTGTTTGTTTTAAATTAAAACGATAGACACTTGACACTGCTGTTGTTGTTCTTGTTCATGTTGTGTTTGCTGTCGCTATTCTCTTTTATAGAGGGTTCAGCTTAAGAGTGTGAGTGGTGCAGGTGGTGAGGTTTGAGTGCTGAGCTTGAGTTGCTGCCAATTGACATACATACTCGTATATGTAGCTGCAATCTCATTCAGTGTCACTATTTGTGTCACTATTTGAATTGTTTGACTTGCTGCCGATTTGCACTTTTCCGGCACTGCATTCAAAATGCGTAAACAGAGTATTGCGAGTCTGTGCAAATATAAGTAATATGCGAATTTCAATATACCCAACGTTTCATACATTCACATTCTTTACAAATTGCGATTCGAATAAAAATAAACAAATTTCAGAATAGTTTATTTATATTTTCCTTTCAACACCAAATTATAATAAATTCGAACAAATTGATCAAGTTATAATTGTATTTTTAAAGAAGCGCTTACCTTTCTTGAAATGATAACTGTTTATGACATTTTCCACATTTTTTGAGACATCAAAAAGACTTGTGTATTTTCAGCCATTTCCTAAAAACAAGCGCTCAAAAATACCAACAATGCCATCGAAAATGGACACTTTCTTACTCTTTTATGAAAATGTGGCTGAAAGTGTTCATTAAAAGTTAGCTACAGGGTATATTTCAGTAAAGCACTCTCAATTGCGGTATTTTAATTTCGTACACTTATGAATTTTTCTTTAGACAATAACAAAAATATTTCAAAACTCATTTCTAGAACTAACCACCAAATTGTAGAATTAATTACATTATTTCATGCAAAATCAATGTAGCTGTGCAATATGAGTTACGGTATGCAACATGTATGTGCGTTTCATCAAAGTGAGGATGATGATTTAAAAAGTTGACTGCTTTTTACAGAAAATAGAGCACCTCGGATGATGTACATAAATCAAACTCAAAACTGATTTATATAATATATACAAGAAAGAAAAAAAAAACCTTTCTTAACAAATGGCAACAACTTGGTTAAACGAATTTAAATCACATAGTAGCAAGAAAAATAGAATACAACATAAATATTAAAATATTAAATATGAAAATAAATATTAACTGTAATGGAAAACAATTTCTAAACATCTAAAATTTTGATTAGCGTAAGGAGATAAATTAAAGATACGGAACATTTATATAGAGAAACGCAAGAATTTTTTATCACACATTTCATCCACATTTTTGGTGAACACATAATTTTCATCATTTTTGTGATTGACAGAGAATAAATGAGGCAATGCCCGGGATGGAAGGCGTACCAAATTGAAACATTATTTTTATAGATTCCGATGGAGCGACGACACTACGGAGCCGTAAACAAAAGGACGATGAGAACAACGCTCCGTATTCGCTACGTATATTTGCTGATAAGCGGCAAGCGGCACAAAAGACATTTTCATAAGCATTATACTGATTATGACACCCAATGTCGAAAACAAAGGCGACTCCCTCTCATCCCCTTCCTCCCAGATACTAGTCCCCTTGGCCCTGGGAAGCCAAATTTTGTGCTGGCCCAACCACCAGCGGCCACAGCAACCACAGCAGCCGCATACACAATAAAACAAAAGTGCTGATAAGCAGCCTAAAACTATGCAACGTCAAACTTATGCCTCTGATAGCAGGGGGTGCGGAGGGTAGTGCAATCTCCCCAGGGGCAGGGCAGGGCAGGATATGTCTCACATATGAGCGCGTCGCACAAATCGAAATCTATAAATGACTTTTATTGTTATGGCCTGCAGCGGCGACGCCAAGTCCCTTTTGCCTCCACTCTACTCACATCGAAGGCAAACCAATAAGACGCCAAAACTTTTCGTGAGTTCGCACACACATACATATTATGTATATGTATGTGTATATATTCTTCATGGATATATTGAAAAGATCGCTTATCTAAAAGTTTTTGCGGTCGTTGTAGTTGCGCGCATCCGCTGCCACAGACAAAAGCGCCACAGCAACAACAAAAAGGACGCGTGTTCCCTTTTAAAGTTTCATTAATCAAGTGGCAAGCGGCAAGCGGCAAGCGAAGGCAATTGCAGGCAGCTTGGGTGGGGCACATACCGTTTTATTATTTCAATTGCAGCCAGCTCCAAAATATGAAGCATCATTTATCAGACAACCCCCCGGGCTAACACAACCCCTCCTTCCAACGTATGTGTGTCTGCGTGTGGATTTGAAATTGGCAACGACAATGCCGTGATTAATGACTGTCAAAGCGAAAGAGTCAACAAATGTCAAGCACGAGCATGCAAAGCAATTGACAAAGCTGGCATCAACAACAACCAACAATAAACAACAATAGCAATAAGAACAATAACAAAACCAGCTGCACATTTAAGTGCAGGCAAAGCAGCTAAGTTCCCGCCAAGCTCCATTTTGCAACACATACTTAAAGCTTTAAAACCAAGCCAACAATTTATAAGTGTAGATGATCAACCATTAATCGAATGATATTATCGTCTACACATTTTACTGTTATTAGTAGTTCCTTTTAATGCAAGCTTAGATCGAATTTAATATGGCTTATGGCTTGCTTCCAATATAAGCATTTCTTAAATTTTTTGATGTTGACTGAATGTTAAGTTTTTGCCTGCACATTTTTCCATAACGAGCACACTTTCCACATTCGTAAAATACAATACAATTATAGCTTAATAATTTTTATTAATGTATTACCATTTAATGCTGAAGGCAATATAGGAATGAAATCCGTTTTATTTTTAAATTGGTCCCTTAGTTATTCTGTGGCCAAAAAGTGGTTATAGAGTGTCTTTTATTTGAACTAGTTGTTTTAGTTATAATTTCCCAAAGAGAAATAGAAACAAGACGGAACGTTGGTGTTGGGCGTAACCGACTGAAAAACTTTGATACCATAAGTTGTGTGTATCCAAGAAATAATATCCAAGTTTGCCCCTTAAATTGCAGTAGATATAAGATAGTAGCCCTCCCTCGGAATTTGACAACTGTAGCTCTTAAATTGCGGAGGATATGAGCTTTTTGAGATTTTGATACTGGAGTGGGCGAAAAAATTATAGAGAAGGTTCCTAATAATATTCCTTTCAAGTTTCGTAACTGTAGCTATTAAATTGCGGGAGATATAGGCTACTGGGAATTTTGGAGGCGGGAGTGGGCGTGGATAAAAAAATGTTTCCGAGTATGATCTTAGCAATATACCTTCTAAGTTTGGTAACTATAGCTCTAAAATTGCGGGAGATATTGGCATTCATCGATTTTGGGGCGGCAGTGCGCGTGGTCCAAAATTTACAGAGTTTTGAAGGCTGTTATTATTACTATTAGGTTGGAGGTGTGTGCACTGCGATCATCATGACATGAATCCCTAGGATGTTGCTTTTCTTCCTTGCTAAGGCGACACACTCTGCTAGGATGTGCATTGAAGATTCCTCCTCGCCTTCACAAAACCTGCAGAGTCCGCTACTAATTATACCTAGCTTGGCGAGGTGACTTCTTAGTCTACAATGTCCCATCAGTAGACCGGTGAGTATTCTAAGATTGTTTTTACTCATGGCTATAATCTGCTTTAATCGCTTCTGATTATAGCCACCTAGAAGACATTTGGCTTGTCGGAGTTCTGGCGCCTCTGCCCAGCTCCGTTGCCTCCTCTGTCTTTCTTCGCTTCTAAGCTCCTGCCGTATCGTGTGCCTTCCGATACCACAATACGGTTCAGGTCCTACTAGGGGTCTCTCTGCCCCCAATCTTGCTTCCCTGTCGGCCAGTTCGCTCCCTTTTGAAGGCTGTTACTAACAATATAACTTTTTTGGTGACTTAAGCTTTCAAATTGCTTGAGATATGTGCTCTTATCGACTTACACTAACAGGTGTATCGGTTTAGGGAGTCGGAGTGGTCGTGGCCATCCTATGAGTAACATACATTGAAAATTTTGTGATTCTAGCTTACAAATTATGGAAGATATGCGCATTTCAAGGGCCAAAACTCCTGGGGGCGGCTGTTGTGGGCGTAGTCTGAGAAGTTATATGCCGATCCTTGGAGGAGGTTACCAACACGTTTGGTCACTCGATCTTTAAAATTGTGGGAGATTTGCGGATTTATCGATTCACACTTTCTGAAATATCGGCATTGCCGATTATGCGCGCAGGTGTGGTCGTGGCCACACATATTTGTTACCGGTTCCAGTAACATACCTACCAAATTTGACGTTTCCAACTGAAAAACTGCAGAAGATATAGTCATTTAAAAGTTGTTGGTGCGGGGGGCAGGGGGCGTCGCAGGTGGGCTTGGCATATGCCGAGCTTTGAAGGGAATCGCCAACAACCTACCATCCAAATTTGGAGACTGTGGCCATCAAATTGTGGGAGATATGTGGCTTCATTGTCTTGCGAAAATTTGATTTTATCGATTTCCCAGCTCCCTAGTGGACGTAGCACTCCAATTTTAACACTTTATCTATTCGGAGCACAGATATGTTCAAAGTTTCAAGTCTCTATTTTTAAGGGTGTCGAAAAAAATTGCGTTCATACAGACTCACAGACGGACAGACAGACAGACAGACAGCATGACGGACATTGCACAAAATCAAAATACTAAGACACCTTCGGTATCAAAGTATAATGAGGTGATCAGTTAGGATTTTTAAATAAAGTGGCAATTTTATCATAATGAAATCGCAATACGTAAAGAATGTTAATCTACGAAGTTTTGAGAATAGTGAACTCAAAAAAAGAATGTGAATCTACGAAGTTTTGAGAATAGTGGTCTCAAAATTCAATTGTTCTTTAACCCAACCAAAGCAAATACAACTGTTTTCACTGTTTGTTAATTACATTTATTTGTATTTTTGTTTGGGATTCCTTTTTTAAAACGTGTGTTGTGTTTTTTTTTTTGTATTTCGTCAGTTTTGATTTCTTTGTTTTGCATTATTCTAAAATTAAACGCAACGCTGCGTACATTTTTCATTCAATACGGTCCTATATCATTGTATGTGTAACTTAAATTTTAGATACTTTTGATTCTTGACGTTGCACATTAAAAAAAAAAATCTTCGCTTATGCATTTTACATTTTTTTAACATGTAGGTAGTATTGTGTATATATAAGTATTTAATGCATAGTTATTGAATAATTTTTTTGTTGCTTTTTTTTGCTTTTTTGCTTATACACACTTTGGTTATTCTTTTCACTGCTGTTGCATTTCGCTTACGGCTTACAAATTGTGTTAATTATTTTGGATATATATTTTTTTTATTAATACGTAAATATTTTTGCTAGTTTACGTTTTTGTTTTTTTTTTCAGATTTCTCATTTGTAATTTAACACTTAGTTTTCAAGTATTTATAGATTATATGGAATCGCATGAGTTGCAGACAATTAAATATGCATATTGAATAATAATAAAAATAAAAAAAAAAATTGATTTATATCATATTAATAAATACATTTATATTGTAACTAGTTTTGTTTGCGTTTGTTTCTTTTTGCGGATTTCTCATATATCTATTTTTTAGTTTATACATATATCATATTTTACTTAATATTTTCTTATAATCTTTACACTTGCATAGTCTAGCCTTTATTAACTTCATTGTTATGCTTATTCCAAGGCTTCTTTAACTTTAACTTCTGTATTAAATTTATATTAATATTTTGTATTTTTCCATTAGGTAAAAAAAAAAATTTCGATTTGTTGCAATCTTTTAGCCTCGCACTAACTAAACTTAAATAATAATCAACAATGTGGCTCTAACAGACTTCAAAATGAACGTGAAAATAAATTGTAGTACACATATAGAAAATATAAATATTTTAAATATTTACATATTAAATAGCCAATTTCTCAGCTTATTTTACATCTGGCGGCCTTTATTTCGAAATGGAGTTCAAAACCAAACAATACATAAATATAATAAAAATTAAAAAATATAAAAAAATTAAAATAAAAATAAAAAAAATGATCGGTGGGGATGTTCAACAAATTTCTTTCAATTTGAACAGTCAAACTTATCTATAACGAACTCGAAACAACTCTTGAAAGATATTGAAACCGCAGTGAGATTTTTTTTAGAATCAACTAAGCGAATAATTCGAATATCGGTTTGAAAAACATCAAGTCTGATGACACATTGAGTAGATTAACGATGCGTCGAATCCGTTACTGTTGTCATAAGTACAATGTTCTTTAATTCGTCATAGAAAAGCTTGATTGTACTCTTCTTTTTTTTGTTAATTTCTAAATAATAATAGCAAAATAAATATTTAAAACCATTTAAAATAGTTTTTATGCCTTTAATAGGTGTTTTTGATGTTTTCTTGTTTCGTTCTTTCTCTATTTATTAATTATTATTTTTATTATTATTTTTTTGGCACTGCTTTGAGTTGTTTTGGCACCGCACGCTTCGAGCGTAAAAAAAAAATTATTTCTTTAAAAATGTATACATGTCTATGTATATCCCGTACATAAAGCAATGCTGAGACTTAAAAATGTATAGAATGGATATATATTAAGTGCTTAACAGCTTTGTTTTTCATATATGGGATAACTAAATACATTTCACAATTTTTTCATATATGGGATAACTAAATACATTACAATCTTTTTAGCACAAGCTGCACTCAAAATATTTACAGAGCTTAAGGAAAACGTAAATCAGAATAAAAAAAAGTTTTCTTCTTTCTTTTGTTTTTGTTTTGTAATAATAAAAACTTATGCATATTGTCACTTCAATGTTAAAAATTATGGTGATAGAAATAAAAATTAATCGATGCGTCCAAAACTGCAGATAGGACGTAAATATGTTATAGAGAATATACATACTCTTATAGTAGGAAGCTAAAATAAAAAGCCAACTATGAAACTTCAACTCAGTCAAAGCTAAACGAACATTTTATGGTTTATATGAATATTATATATATATATATATATATATATATATATCGATATATATAATGTATGTCCATATATCAAGCTATAGTGTATTCATTGAATGCATTTGGGCTGTTTAGTTGCGATTGTAGAACTTTCTTTGGTAGCGCTTGCAGCTGCTACCCATGCTGCCAACGCCTCCGCCACCACCCCCAACGCCACCCACGCCCACGCCCATTCCCATTCCCATTCCCAAGCCTAAGCCCATGAACTGCTGCTGCTGCTGCTGGTGATGTTGTTGCTGCTGTTGATGTTGTTGCTGCTGCTGTTGTTGTTGTTGTTGTTGTTGTTGATGCTGCTGCTGCTGATGATGATGATGGTGCAGACCAAAGCCGGCGGCTCCATAGAACTGCTGACCAGAGCTGCTGCTGCCGCCGCTGCTGCCGCTCATGCCCAAGGCTTTATTTTAGCTGGACGCCCCCAGCTGATTCTTCATGTGCGCGGCAGCAGCTGCTGCCGCTGCGGCGGCCGCAAATGGTGAGCCGCCGCCACCGCCAGTGGGCGTTTGCGGTCCATTGTTGTTGTTGTTGTGGTCGCCGGGTGTGCGGGGCCCATTTATAATGCCAGTGCCGCCATTTACATTGGCACCGCCAGTAACGCCAACTGGCCCACCGCCCAGCAATCCGCCAGCAGCGCCGGCGGCGCCCGCAGTTCCAGTTGGCGACCCCTGGCCCAGAGACGAGACATGACGCTTCAGCATCGGATGATTGGCCATCGAGGCGAACACCAGACGCTCCTCGTAATCGTATTCGCAGAGTATTTTATTCTCGCATAGGTAGAAACGATCGCCAACACAGAATCTGAAAGCAAGAGAAATAAGTTGAACTAGTTTTAGCAGGCACTCCACACGAATCAAATGGAATTTGAATTTCACAATTTTCCCATAATAAAAAATTTATAAAAGTAATATGAAATGAAGAGAGTGTATCCATTAGTACCGTCACACCCATTGAATATGAATAAATTTATAAACTATAAAGAAAGTTTCACTCTTGAAGCGTTTTTTTTTTTCAGATTTTCAGCATAATATCATTCTTGAAGGTGAAGAAGTATTCCCAGGTAGAAGGAAGCTGGAAGTAAATTTCAAGTTGAACAGGAACTAACTGGAAACGATTTTTCCGCATGCTTAAGCCTGCAAGCTACTGACAGCACAAAGATGACAATTGACAGCGGTTAACGGTGAATGGCCAGGAACTGAGTTGGCTGAAACAAAAGAGCAGACGAAGACAAACCTGAAGGACAGAAGCACAAGGACACGAGCCAGTAAGCAAGGAAGCAGGACAACAGCAACAGCGATTGTTGTTGACGAGCGGTTTGAGAATCAGAATCTGGATGATGACGGCTCAAAAGGAAGTCCGATAAGCATTTGAAAATGTCACGAGGCAACAGGCGGAAGTGCACCACAGATCTGAAATTGAGAATTGCTGCTGCTGCAGCTGCTGCTCCGAAAGGTACAACAGAATTAAGGGGTTTGAGTTGGGGAGTAGGGGTGTCGCGGAAAGCAGGAGTACAACAAGTTCCGCCCCAGTGAAATGCAGTGTGCATTCAGCCAGTTGCAAATGAAGTCGCCCATTTTCAGTCGAGAAACTGTGTGAGCGTGTTTGTGTGTACTACATGAAGCCCTTTGTCAAAATATTTATGTTAGCACCTGTACAGGGACAAGAGTCAACGTGGAGAGTGAAGTTGGAACGCAACTGTGAAGTTGCAGCTATGAGGGGGAATTTCGGTGTCTCCGCAACAGTTGCCCAACACTCAGCACACAACAGCTCGCATTACAATCCAAACAAGGCAGAATAAAAGTAGTAACAAACCTATGGCCAATTGAATACCCTAACCCAAGGAATTGAGCATCATTTCCTGCTGCAGAGGAAAAAATGTTTCAAATATTTGCGTAGAATATTTGCATCGTTGAATTTAAAAAGTGTCAAAATTCACAAAATTGTTGCTAACTAAACCAGATTTATTAGGTACAATTTATTTGGATGATTTGAGTATGATTTGAATAACCAAATTGAAAACAGGTACACAGTTTATATTATTTAAACTTGCTAGAGTAGAGCAATGGATCTAGTTTAGCCTTATATTGTTTACTTGATAAACACATTTTTCTTATATTTATATTTATATTTACATTATATTTAACAAGCTAGGATTTTGTAGAAAATTTCAGCGACTGACTTCAACTTTGTGAAATACCACCTTTTTAATATTCAACAGCATAATAAACATATAGCAATTTTTGAGAAATATCAAAAAGCAGATGACCAAAATTTTAATTTTTGTAAATATATATAATATATAAATCGTAATCAGTAGCTAATATGTAAATTGAATCCTGCTATAAGGAACTAGAGTGTCCAACTTGTTGACTGTTTTAGCATTACTCAATGTATTGCAGTGCATAATTTTAATGTTTGACAAGTACATATATCCCATCTGGCCAGAAGGGGACAGTGAGGGAGTTTGGGTAAAGCAGCTTACATCAGACTTACAGCGGATACGAAATTTGGCTTTTGATTTACGTCAACTTTTTTTTTGGGTTTGTTTCATTTTCTTTTTGGCTGCTGGCGTTGCAGCAAATCGATTGACGGACTGACTCTACTATATGTATATGCATGTGGGCTGCGTGGGCGTGGCACGTTGGTGCCCTTGCCGTCTACGCTTCGTTTATCTACCAAAACAACAAAAAACGGCTGAGTCAACAATGTATACAAATGAACAGGAAA
Organism: Drosophila mimica; assembly: GCA_037043585.1. Lineage (NCBI taxonomy): Eukaryota > Metazoa > Arthropoda > Insecta > Diptera > Drosophilidae > Drosophila > Drosophila mimica. Next base: position 727,425 of record JBAMBE010000674.1, read on the forward strand.
AACATCATTTTTTAGCCATGGCATTGAACGCACCTGTGACATCATGCACACCATCAGACATGTGTGCGAGTGTGTGTGTGTGTGTGTGTGAGTGTGTGTGTGTTTTGGTACAAGTGTGTGTGCAGGAATCATGCATCCGGGCAAACGAAGACCACCAACAAATTGTCAACAGGAAATACAAAAATTGTTAAAATGGCGCACGCTGCTTTTTTCCTCTCCCTCTTACCCTCTGCCTGTTTTCCTCACTCGCTCTTTAGTCTGTCTCCTTGTCGAAACGAAAGATTCACTGTCAAACTTTGCGCTGTTTGCCGCTTCTACTCTAACTGCTCACGCTGCCACAGCTGCCACTCAACCAACGACGTCGTCGATGCTGGCAGCAGGAAATTATGCAAACTTTTCAGCAACAGCTTACAAATAAAAAATAAAAAATAAAACAAAACAAAACAAAAACCAAACAACAAAAATTTGATGCACTTTGGTTTACACAAATACAAATGAGATCCAGCAATGCGCAAAAAAAAAGTGCAGAGCGACATTTTGTTGTTGCCTCTGCTGGTTAATAATGTGGCAAGTGAAGGCCCGCATATTAAATGTGAATTGCGCGACCACCAACAACTTTGGGAGCTGACTTGATAAGGGGTGGGATTGGGGGTGAGTTGTGCTTGGTTGCGTGGACATTGCAGACTACCCGCTGGCCATGCGGCCACGGCTCAATGACTTTTTTGATAATTGAATTTATTTACGTTAGAGCCACGTACATATTACTGCAAGAGCCCGAAAGCTTATGGAACGAGGTGCAAAGAAAAAAAAACACATATGCTCCAAAGAGTTCAATGAGCGGCAAACTCTTTATTGCAACAACACGCCGTAGTGTCCCAACAGATAGCTCTTAGGAATGCCTCGACAGGCACCCATGCGGACTCACTCAAAATAAAAGGCACAAATTTAACGGTCAAATTGATTTGGTCAAAAGCGTAAATTGATCTGGACAGTGAATATATTTGCAAAAGATCCGATTTTAATATTATCCTTGTAATAAAGGCTTATTGGAGCTCTCAAGTAATATTAAAAAGTCGAGCCCATCACAACAATGCTGAGGAGAGAATATATTTGGGTATGGGGATACTTTTCGTGGCAAGACATATTCACGAAACAATTCGATTAAAGGCACTTTATTTTTTCGTTATAAAATTGAAATTGCAATTGCAATTTTTAAAATTATATTTTCTTCTACAAAAGTTAGTTGTTACAAATACCCGTTACATAAAAAAGCAATTAAGTTTGTAACATTTCTTCTTATTTTTTGTATACCCTTAACCCATTAAAAATGGGTAAAAAAGGGTATAATGGTTTTGTGTAAATGTACATATGTAACAGAAGAAGGCAGAAGAAAGCATCTCCGACCCCATAAAGTATATATATTATTGATCAGGATCAACAGCCGAATCGATATAGTCATGTCCGTCTGTCTGTTCGTCTGTCCGTCCGTCCGTCCGTCCGTCCGTCCGTCCGTCTGTCCGTCTGTATGAACACGCGGATCTCAAATTTGGAATATAAGTTCTCGTGTACCAGGCGCAGATCAAGTTTGCTTTATTTTATCGATACCTGCTTCAGTTTCTCAATTATCGATACATTTCGATTTCCGATAGCAATAAATTTATACATAATACACATATTATTGATCAATTGCTCAATTTCATCAGGATCGGATAAGAAACACCAATGTTATAGTCGAAAATATATTTTCCTATTGATCTTCTTGCTGTCAGCAGCCTCAAGCAATTTCTGTATGCATAAATAGGCAAGAGCATGTGTGAGAAAGAGATGGCATGATAATCGTCGCTAGCGTCAATATATTTGTGTGTGTTCTGCAAAGCCCCGATAACTACTGTTTCGTGTACGTATGTATGTCTGTATGTACATATGTATGAATATGCACGTGTTTGTAGCCAACCAGTTCGGGTCAGTTCGGGCTAAAAAAAAATATTCTGTTAGAAATGCACTTGCAGAACTGAATATTTGAGTGCAATTATCTTAAAGGAATATTTGCCAATAAAACAAGAATATATTTATCGACTTGTTTAGGGGTATATCGAGCTAACTCGACTACAGGATCTTACTTGTTTTAAATGAAGGAAATTCGATAAGTTAATATAATAAGTAGAAATGCCATGAGAATATCAAAATGATAACATATCAAGACTCCAGATATGTTTATAACAAAAAAAAAAAAAAATTCGATTTGACATCGATCAACGAACTTTTTGAAACTCAAATAGTGGGAATCTAGACCATTCCTTTACGACAGCCTTCGAAGCTGCTCAACTGTCCCAAACCGTCAATTAAATTCGAGGGAACAGGAGTCCGCACATTTTTTCTATGGGATTCAGATCGGGGTGCCGACTGGAAATAGCATTACAATGGACTGAATAAGACTGATGAGAGCTAAGATCTGCTCTCTGAACCTATGACCCGTTCGTCATATAGACACGGTCCAACCAGAGCGATCCTTTGCCGAGATCGCCAAGGAGAGAATTCTTATAGGAATTCTCGACAAAGGTAACTCGGGGGAAAGGATACCCTGTAGTCAGTGGAAGGGGCTGTGTCCGTCCGCTGTCTTACCCTAATTACAGGGCCAGTTTGTGAAGACGCTGAGCAGTCAAGGGAGTATAAGATCATAGCCTGTGATGACGAACACTCCGTCAGCATCTACAAGGCGACAGTAGCAAGCGTCGGAGAGGTATATCCACGGGCCGATCTAGTCGCAGTTGACTGGAATGAAGTCCCCAATAGACCCAGAGCACGAGTGTGGGTTCCAACGATTATGAAAGAGCCGGAACAAGTGCTTGAAATGCTACAGATTTGCAATCCATCACTACCCACCCACGATTGGAAGGTAGTGAAAATTGAGGCCTCGCAAGGCCCAATGAGTCAGGCGGCGATGCTCCTAAATAAGGAATCACTGGCGGCTATTAAAGCGGCCAAAGGACAGCTATATTTTGGCATCTGTTCTGTCACCGTAAAGATGTACAAGTCGGGTGCAGCTGCCGGGAGAAGATCCATCGACAAACCAGTCGGAAACGATCCCTCTTCAGTTTTTCCAGAGGTCGACAATGAACAGGAGTCGACCGGTTACACGTCGGACGAGTCGACGCTGACGCAAGGAGTCGACATTGCTTTAGTCCAAGAACCCTGGAGATAGGGTGATAGGGTTTGCGGACTAAGCAATAAGGAATACAAGCTCATAAGAGCTCAACCTGAAGGTAAAACACGAACCTGCATCATAGCAAAAAACACCTCAACATTTTTCTGAAATATAATTTCAGCAATGGCGACAACACGGCGGTAAGCCTGGAGCTAAAGCCAGCTCCGATAAGGCTACTGTCGTCCTACAAGGCTCATGATAGCCCGGATCAGCCACCTGATAACAATGTCAGATCTCTTGTCCAGGAGTGCGAAAGAAGATAGGCCTAATTATAGGCTGTGATGCCAATGCTCACCACACTCAGTGGGAGAGCACGGACACAAATCAGAGGGGTGAGTCACTCTTGTCCTTCGTTATAAATACTAATTTAGAAATCAGTAACGTGGGCAAGGACCCCACTTTTATCATAAAAAACAGAAAAGAAGTTTTAGATCTAACTCTCGCCTCAAATACCATTAGTGATCGGTTGAAGGTGTGGAAAGTCTCAGACGATCACTCCTTCTTCAACCACAGGTATATTGAATTCGAGCTCTTATTAAACTCCCCTAAACCAGCTTGCTTCCTAAATAGGAGGAAGGCAAACTGGGATACTTACAAAAGAGTACTGAAACAAATTCTGTCGGAAGGCCCCCCGGCAGGTCAGAACTCTAAAACTAATCTGTGTGTATTCACAGACACCTTTACCAAAGCATATGAAAAAGCCTTTAAGGCAGCATGTCCCGTTAGCTGGCCAACACCTAAGAAGCCTCCATGGAGGACATCACAACTCAGTGCACTTCGCAAGAGTTGTAGATCCCACTTTAACGCGGCAAAATTGCGGAATGAAGACTCACACTGGTCTATCTAAGTCTAGTCTGGCGAGTTACAAATAGGCCATCAGACATGCAAAAAGAAGATCATGGAGAGACTTCTGTACGGAGATATAATCAACAAATGAAGCCGCAAGGCTTAGAAAACTGTTATCTAAAATCAACCCCGTTCTAGGTTATCTCAAAAGAGATGACAACTCCTCGTCCGACACAAGTGGAGACTCACTAGAGATCCTCCTATTTTCCAGACTGCTATATGCAGACGGCTATAAAATCTATCAGTGCGATGTGAACAAACTCGACATCTGTAACATGCTGTCGCAAATCTCTACACGGGATGGAAAAGCAGCATGCTATTAGCCTAATCTGGGTGCCTGGGCACAGTAAGATAGAAGGCAACTGTACAGCTGATGAGCTAGCTAGGAAAGGCACTCTACTACCCCTCCTCACTGAAAAGAAAGGTGTGAGTATGCCTCTAGCTACCTGTAAGTGTGAAAGCACTTTCGCTGTCATTCGGGCAATTTCTGGTCACTCACGCCTTCTGCAGGAGCTGCAGAGACGAGGAGAAGGTGGAATCTCCGGAGCATTTCCTCTGTCTCTGCCCAGCTCTAGCAAAAAGACGGTTCACTTTCTTGGGAAGTCACTTCCTACCCGGCTTAACACAGCTGGCGCACACAAGACCAGCCACAATCGCAAAATTCATAAATGCAACTGGCTGGTTCACTTGATCCAATTATCTCACTAGCCTCGGAAAAGGACTAGATCCACGAAACCTACCACTCTAAAGGCTTAAAAAATTCTTATCCCGAATCCACCCAAGACAGGCCCACGATAGGCCCGAAACACATGTATTAGAGCATTATCCTGTTGGAATAAGGCATTTGGCTCTGGTTTATTATCCATTAAGTTCACTAAAACTTCTTCCAACAACTTTATATAACCCTCCTAGCTCATACGGTCTGAAATTTTTCGATTCAGGTTCCTTTTGTAAGGACTGAATGCAGCCCAGGCATGAGTGAAGCACCGCCACAGCTTCGAGTAGAGAAAAAACTCTCAGATTTTCTTAAGTCATGTCAATAATAATTTAAGCCGTCTAGATCACTGAAATTAAATTTATTCTTATCAGAAAATACCACATTTAGCTACTGATGGGTCCGGGCATGTGATCTTTTACAACATTTCATCTAATGATATAGTGTGCCTTCGTTAATACTCGCTTTAACCAACATTTGTTGCAAACCAATCGATCACTACCTGATTAAATTTGCTAAACATGATATTTCGATAATTGTAACCTTAAATCAAATAGAATTTTAAATGCCGTGGCATTTTTATCCAGCTCAGACCGTAAAATCGCAGATTTTTGCCACTGCGATAAATCTGTAGTATTTAGCATTGTTTGTTGAAGGTTTCTTTCAATTTTAACATATTATCAATTGCTACCAATACCAATAAACTTAATTTAATTGATATTTGCGTCTTGCTCAATCCAGTATCCTTGTAAGCCAGGATCTTAGCTATCTTCAGAGGTTAGAGTTTATTTTCCTTTCCCATTAAAAATTGTTGTATGCAATTAATCTATTTCTACCTATAAAATATTAAATAAATATATCTTCTTTATTATATCATTCAAAGAAATTCCATATAACACCCTACTTCCGAATCCGAAGGCTACAAAGTGACTGCCTTTAATCGAATTTCGCACCTTAAAATCACTTAACATCACTTAAAATAAACAAAAAAAAAAAAAACGATCTTTTGTTGAAAAAAATATAATTTTAAAAATTATATTTTGAATTTTATAATGAAAAAATCAAGTGCCTTTAATCGAATTTCGCAAAGTGCATGTTGGACAATGTTACGTGGCCATTTACTGAGAAAAATATGCCCCTTATAAAACTATTTAAGCAGGACAATGGTCAAAAACCATTCATCATAACTTGTGAATTAAAGGCCAAAACTTGGCCGTCATTAAGTGTTCAGGTTAGACTCCCGACTTGAATCACATTGAAATCTTTCCGAAAAGTGATATTGTCTACACAGGCTACTATATGTGTATAATTCACAAAAAATGTATACAAAAAAAAATCGATTTCGTTAAAAATGTTTAAACAAACTTATTGTAGCAAGCCACTAGTGAGCTTGTACTAGAACTGCAACAAAACATCTGTAATTTAACATGAAACTATGTACACACTTAATAAATGATATCGATATTGATCAAATTGTATTAAAAAAGAAAAATTCCTTTTTTTTTATACGAAAAATGCGAAAACTATGAACTAAAATAATAGCACATTTTTAATGTGCATTGAGGGTGTTGTTAAGTAAGAAGAATGAAAATTACGGTTGAAAAAAATGTTCACAACCAATTTATTGTGCACAAGCAAACCTTATAGCCAATAGTTGTTTAAGTCTGGTAGCAGATGAGCCAATTGATCGTTAAAACACTACATAGCACAGCAGGAACAATTCGTATATACATATATACGTATATATAACTACTGCCACCTAAATTCATAATTAAGTTGATAAGCGGCCACTCTAAGCTTGTATATAATACAAGAATTAGAAATAAGAAATCTTAATTTACGTGCAATTGCATTGCTTACAACTTATATTAAGCAATATTATCAGACTTTTAACAGTCAGTAGCCAGCTGAATGTAAATGTTAACAGGCCACTGTTAAATACACTCTCGTTTTAATTGAATTTGGATCGAGCTGGTTGCACATTCCTGCCATCGAAACACTTGAGCCTCGATGCAGCTGGATGCACGTGCCTCCTGCCACGATGGAAATTTTATTTCGTTACATTTTAAAAGTCAATTTTTGACAATGTAAAACAAAAGCATAGTGGATTGCATTTGCAAACAGTCGGATAAAATGAACTCAATTGTATGGAACTGGAAGTGGAACTGGAAAGGAAAAGGAAAAGGAACGGGATGGCAACGAGCACAATTTGAACAATATGCCAATATGTTGTAACATTTATTTCAATATTTTTGTACGGCAATGCCGTGTGGCGGCATTTTTAATATTTAATGCGATTCGTTGCACGAGCAACTCCAATCGAGAATGTAGACAGCGCGAGCAGGGGCACAAATTGGCTGGGGTTGGGACACCGGCATATGTGCGGCCGCATTATTAATGCAAAAGGCACAAAAGAAAAGAAAAACCAAAACAGAAAAAAGCAAAAAAAGAGACTGTTGACCAGTCCCGAGGTGTACGCACTTTAAAAACTCTCTAGAGTGACATTTCGCGAATTGGCCAAATGCAATAAATTTGGCCTCAATGCACACGAAGAGCATATTCAGACGATAAACACTCACACACATACATACATACATACATATGTAGATGCCAATGACGAGGACTAGTTGATGGCACCCAAAAGGGTTTCGAGAATCAAACATGCCAACGAAATTTATGCGGTTTTCATAGAAACTCAACGACACACAAAGGGGTTGACTGCCCCGCCCCCGTTCCTGGCCCCACTGGCAAACCCAACCCCAGTCTCCGAGTCTGACTCTGTCTCTGTAAGAAAGCAAACTTGTAAATGATGCCAATTTGTTGCTGTTATTGCCGATGTTTCTTTGCTGCATAATAATAAAATTCCAAGTGCCATTTTGGCTTTGTATATTGGCCAAAGATTAAAAAGGGATTTCTTTGGCGAGGGTGTGTGAATTTTGTAAAGCTGCTGATAGGCAAATGGCCCATAAAAATGCATAAGTATTTTATGTGAGTGGAGGTAAAATTGGCAAATGTGCGTTAAAATTGGCAAATGTGGCAGGTACTTCTTACGCGTATCCACATCATATGTAAATACATCAAATGTTGGGATTAAAGTTTAACCGGTCTTTATCAAATGCTATGAGCTTAATAAATCTCCGTATAGAAATTGTACAACTTTAATCTTAATCAAGGTATAACAAGTAAGAATTTTGGGACATAACTTGGATGTGTATTATCCGATCTTGATCATATATTTTATATATTGCTATCAAAATTTAGTTATCGATAAAATAATGTGAATTGGATATGCGCGTGATAGACGAGAACTTACATTATATAGCTCTTATAGTCTATGAGATACATTTGTTTATTCAGACGAACGGACGGGCGGACAGACAGACATAAATGGCTAGATCAACTCGAATGTATGTACTTTATGGGGTTGGAGATGCTTTCTTCTGTCGGCTACATACTCTTAAGGAATGTTTTTGCGTGATAATCACTAAGCAGACCATATTGTTTATGCATTGTCTGTGTATTGCCTGCTTAGTGTAGACATATCCAAAATATCCAATATATTAATGTTTCTTAATGAAAATCCGAAGAAACAGGCCTTAGATAGCGTACGGCCAAATTGTTTGCATATTGCATTGTTGAAAGTCCATATTGAATTGGATGGTGAAATAGGTACGAGTTGCATAAATTTAAGAAAACTTTAAATTCTCTATTGATTTTGCTTGCAAGAGGTAATAATTAACTATATTAATTATAATAGAAGCTTAACAGAGCTATCAAATTATAATACTAAATAATATTTAGTGCATGGTTAACTGTTAAAATTTCGAGTGAAGTTCCTTTAGTTATAACAAAAAAATTTTCGATGGGGAAAAATTTCGCATTGGTTCATTAGGACTAGTACGGATCAGAGGAATCAGATCAATTTGTTTGGTGACGATGCTAAAAGATATGTTGGTCACCAAAATGTAAAAAATTCTATATTTATAAAACTAAATATAAGTATATATGGAAGACTCACCTATGATTGCATTGCTGGCATGCAAAGCACTCCAGATGATAAACATTGGTGCGTGCACGCATCACCATCTCAAAGGCTGGAATGACTTTGCTGCAAGCGGCGCAGTAGCCCGTATTACCAAACAATCTGCAAAAAAAATAAAGAATTGCATTTTAACCCATTCTCGCTCTTTCACTCTCTGTCTCTCTTTCTCTGTCTTTCTGCCGCTCTCTCTCTCTCTCACCTCAAGTAGTCGCGCTTGCAGAGCATCAAATTGCCTTTGGTGTAGAGCGTGGAGCCGACCTCGCCGAGGCGGCAATCACAGCAGCCGCACTTTAGGCAGTCTTCATGCCATAGCATGTCCAGGGCGCGCAACAGATAACGGTCCTGGATGTGCTTGCCACAGCCAGCGCATAGTTGGCTCGCGTTGTTGTTGTTGTTATTGTTGTTCGCCGCAGAGGCAATGTTCTGCACGTTGCTATTATTATTATTGTTGTTGTTGTTGTTATTGTTGCTGTTATTGCCATTACTGAGGGCATTGTTGTTGTTGTTGTTGTTGTTGTTGTTGTTGCCGTTGTTATTCTGCCCGTTGTTGTTCATGTTTGCTGCCTGCTGTTGTTGTTGTTGCTGCTGCTGTGCCGACTGCTGCTGTTGCTGATTGGATGAAAGCCCGACAAGTCCGGGTTCAGATTTGGTTATATCCATAGTCATCATCTGCCGAGCGAAAAAGACCGAGAAAGAGAGAGACTGATTAGTTTTGTTTAGTTTAGTTTTGAGCAGCTTTCGTTAAGTTTGCCTATGTGTGTGTGTGTGTGTGTGTTGTGTGTTTACATTGGGACAGCTAATCGAGGCAAAGTAAATGTCACCGGCCGATGGCGGTTTTGTCTTCATGTTTTTGAAGCTGTTGATGCTTTTGTTGTTATTGTTGTTGTTGTTGTTGTTGCTTATGTTGTTGTTGTTGTTGCTTTCGATATGATCGAACGGCGGCGGTATTAGGGGCACAGTGAAGCGGTTACAAGCACTGTCGTTGCTCTCGTTATAGAGGCTTTTAATAACATTGTCGTACGTATCTCCGTAATTCGGTGCTACGGGCACAATACAGCGATTAGCGGCGCTCAAGTCCATAGCATCGTCATCGCTGCCATAAGCAATGTCGAAATTAATATAGTAAACCATGTCGAACGATATTAAGTAAAACAAAAAAGAGACGCGCCAATGTTGATTTATGTATCAAAGAGATCATAACAGTGCCAACAGTGCTGTCTAATCCCATTCAGACACGGCGGCGTTTGGCATTAACTTTGATATTTTTAATATAGCATACTTTTGTGCGCAACACATTAATTTACGTTTACTGAGGAAAATGTATGCGAGATTATTGTACGCTCATATTTGACAAAGTGCTTGCAAAATAATTCAATTGAATTTTAGTTAATATGAAAAAGCAAAATGTTAGGCAGATCACTAAAGCAAAAAATAAGGGCTCGTCCGGGAGTTGAACCCGGGACCTCTCGCACCCGAAGCGAGAATCATACCACTAGACCAACGAGCCTTTGCAACCGCCGCTGGCACAAACAAAATTTCAATGACAGTCAGTGAAAGCGGTAACCTTGGCACGATCAAGCTGCCGACGTGTCGTCTCCGCAACACTTTCGTTGCATGCTATTTTTAGCAAAATACAAGCTTCGATCGCGGTTTACGACGATTCTTTTTGTTACTGTTCGTTCATATTTAGTGCGGGGGCGTCGGTCCTTGTCATAACTGAGCTAACTAATGATGAGTTGGCAAATTGCCTCTTTAGCTCAGTGGTAGAGCACTGGTCTCGTAAACCAGGGGTCGTGAGTTCAAACCTCACAGGAGGCAAGTGCTCATCTTTTTCTTTTTAGTGTTTCAATTTTTTTTTTTTTTTGCGATTTGAGCAGTGATTTTGATTCATAAGTAAATCTGATTTCTAATAGTAATTTCGAACTGTTTTCAAAAAGATTCCTATTAAATATCTTTCACATATTTTCAGTTTTTCGTTTTAACTGTCATCCAATTGATGTCACTTTTGCTTTATTTGCTGCCGCAAATTGCTGACTGCAGTAGCTCGATAACAATAACAATGCATGGCCAAGGCCTCTCTCAATGGCCAGCAGCACCAGCAACAACAACAACAACAACAACCACAACAACCACAAGAACAACAACCATAACAACAACAAGCAAACAAATCAATGCAAGCATAACGCAGAAAAAGCCAACAATTTTAAATAAAAAGATTTATGACACATTCGCAACAGAAGAACATTGAATGAAACAAAACGAAACGAACGGCTTTTTGTGTCTAGAATTGAGTGCGTGTCGTGCTTTATTCGTGACACGCACTATATCCACACAGGTCAACAATTTTTCAATTCCAATTGGAAACATCGATAATAGAATATAAATAATTTGAATCTTCAATTAAAATTTATTTTTTTATAGCTTAAACCTTATTTGATGTTCGACTTTTATTTTTAAACCATTGACCATCTCTAGTTGGTGGACTCTGGCATGTGGCGTGGAGTGAGGAATGGTCCGCCTCGAATCAGCCCAAAACAAAAGCGCTAAATACTTAGTTTGTTGCCAATTTCAGTTGCTGGCCGAAACCCTAAAAATATGCAATGCCCAACCACGCCCCGTACCACCGCCAGCCATGCCTCTTTGGTTGCATGCTTCATGTGTAACGCTGTCCGGTCCCAGCGTCAATTGTCGTCGCCGTCTATGGCCAAATGCATTAAGCCACCATCGTGGATGTTGTTTGTTTCTGCTGTTTGTTTCCATGTAGCGCCAACTGTGACCCGTCCTTGGGGAACACACAGAGAGAAAGACAGAGAGAGAGAGAGAGAGAGAGCGAGAGAGAGTGAGAGGAGCAGACCGAGAGAGGGAGGGAGAGAGAGGAAGCGGGATAGATGACTGTGGTTGTGCCTGCGACTGTTGCATCGGCTGCTGTTGCAGCTGCTGGCAATGACTTTAATTAGACATTGAGTGCCAGTGTCTGTGTCTGTGTCTGTGTCTGTGTGTGTGTTTAGGTGTGTGTTTAGGTGTGTGTGTGTAGCCAGTGTCAGAAACTCATCAAGTGCTCTCCGAAGCATCGGGCAACTCACTCATAACAATTCAATCAAATCAATTTATGTAAATTTAACGCCCGCTTTTGCCCAAAGCCAATAATACAATGATACTGACCAAGACAGCTGTATAGCATACACAGACACACACACACACACACACACACACTCGCACTCCCCGGCCCCCTTCCCCAGCAATGGCAAACTGCATTGTTATTTTAGTTTAGACTAAATTGAATCGCCAAATGGAATTCAATGGCTAGAAAGCTTATGTGCTGGTTTTAGGGGTTGGGGCTCGAGGGTTGTGGTTTGTGGTTGGGGGTTGGGGGTGCCCAATTTTATCGGAGACAGCAGAGCATACATTGACCATTCATAGTTTTGTGGTGTGCGTGGGCGATCAATTAATTTATGCATTACATTCAAAGCCAATCTACCAACCAATCCCCCCCCCCCCTTCCATCACCCCTCCACCCAAAACACACCCCGTTCGCCACAACATCGTAAAAATTGCAGTGTGAATGTGCATGGTGGAATTTTGAGCAAATTCGCCCATCAGTTTAACTAGTGATTTGTTCTTGCTCCAATCACATTTTCATTTGTTTCATTTCCATTCCATTTGATTTCATTCAATTCCATTTTAGATTTTGCATACTTTTGTTTGCTCTATTTAGTTTTCAATTCGAATTTATTACAAATGTTTAAATATATTTCAAATTTTCACATTTTTATACTATGATACCAGCCGATTTTATGGTCGTCATTATATCGCTTACATCAATCAGTCGCGGGTTCGCATCCCGCTTGAGGCATGGTTGTTTGTTGCTTGTCTATTACAGTAGTAGTCCGTGCTGCCTCCTTTTCTTTCCTCCATTACCTTTCTGTCTAAGTCTCTATCCATACGACATCACAACGAGCCAAATATGGTCGACCGAAGGTCGACAACCGTATGATCTAACCTACATACCTCTTATGATACGAAGGTATCATAGTATATTGGTTTTGTGCAATGTCCGGCATGGTGTCTGTCCGTCTGGATAGACGCAATTTTTTCGACACCCTTAGAAATAGAGACTTGAAACTTGGAACATAAAGTAAAGAAAGTAAATGGTAAATGATAAGTCCGTATATCTCCCACAATTTTAAAGATAGAGTGACCAAACTTGGAAGGTAACTTGCTGGTAACCTCCTCCAGGGACAACCGTTGCCTCAGGAATTTCGGCCCTACAAATCTGAAATGCGCATATTTTCCATAATTTGTAAGCTAGATTTGAAAGTAAGTTACTGGTAATAGATCGATAGGAAATTGGATGAGCACGCCCACTCCGCCTACCCAAACCGATACACCTGTTGGTGTAAATCGATATGACCATATATCTCACGCAATTTTAAAGCTTAAGTCACAAGATTCGAAAGGTATATTGCAAGTAACACCCTTCAAAAAATCTGGGGAAAACCACGCCCTTTCCCGCCCCCAAAATCTCGAAAAGCTCATATCTTCCGTAATTTAAGAGCTACGTTAGCCAAAATTCGAAGAAGGGTTACTATCTTATATCTGCCTCAATCTGAAAGGCAATCTTGGACAGTATTTCTTGGCTGCACACAACGTATGGTATCATAGTATTTCGCTTTTGGTTATGTCTGACTGCAACGTTCTCTCTTGTTAAATTTTTAAATTTGTAATTTTATTTACAAATTTATTTCATATATTTAAAACGTACTTTAACATACATGAATTTATATCTTTGCACACATGAGTCCATCAGCTGACATCTAAAATTCACTAAAATTCACTATAAATTCAAAAGCCGACGTAATGATCCCATTGCATCTATATAACACATTGTTCCGATGTGAATAATTTGTTATCCAATCTTAAAGAATATAATAAAATGCATGTAAATTAAATTTAAATATAGATGACGGATTCTTATGATTTATTGTCTATTAATGATAATATCTGAGTATACAAAAAAAATTGCTTCTACAAAAACTGATCTATCCACCAGGTATGATCACCTACGGTAGCAATATGATATATTGTTCCGATCCGCCCGAATCTGGCTTCTGTGCTGCACACTAATATGGTTTTAAAAGTGAGGGACGAGCAGACAGACAGACGGACATGGCTACATCGGCAGATAAATAAGAAATTATGCCATCATTATATTTTGTTCCAATACGTCATTTGGGTATTATTCCGATCCGTTTCTGCTTTGATTCCTTCAATTTCAATTCTCTCAATTTTATGACACGATTTGAATTGAGCAGTATTTAAACTATTTGATGTCTCAACACGCAACTGCCTATTTGTGTAATTTCTTCGATTTGAAGTCCTTAATATTCTTTATAACTTTATTAAAACATCTATTATATCTATTTGTTTTTAGGGTGTTTTGGAGCATTGTGTGTAAGGAGCATAATCAACACTTTGTAGAGTTCAATTATATTTCAACAAGCTATTCCCGCCATTTAAGTAACTACTTCTCCTCAATCAAATATGCTCTATGCCCTCAAAGAACTAAAGCAATACATTTACAGTGGCTGCTGATTGCAGTCTTTCATTAAGTATCTGATTTTAGTGGAGTTACCGTAAATGTGCTCAAACCCGCCCTCACCCGCACCACAATCCAACACCTTTTTTCAACACAGGTTGCCCAGTATGTTTCCGTTTCCGAGCCTTGTCGCCTCTGTTGCCAGCAAAGTGCGGCAAGCGGAAACGCAACCGATACCTGGCCGGATCAACTAAGCTGGGGTGGTAAAGAGGTGGGGGGGGGGCATAATAATTGCGCGACCAGAGCGCTCATTAAACCCAATCAATATTCAAATTTTTAGCAGTAATACCCATAGACTTATAACCCTTTCACATTTATATATTTCTTCTTTTTTTTTTGTAACATTTCCGGCGGTCTTTTTCACAGTTTAGTTTGCTAAGCGAAGGCCGTCCAGCCCCTGACCAGCTCAAATACTTGGAGGGGGTGTTCTTTTCGTTTTTGGTTGCGACTCCATAATTATAAAGACACACACACACATAGATACTCAGATGTATGGAAGCTTAAACCCTTTTTCACCCCAATTGCGGTCGCGTAGACGCGGTAAGCGGAGCGTAGAAGAAGTGGGGGAGGGGTAAATTACAGGATTGCACGCAAGTTAACGGAAGTTACTTCGGTTGTAAGAAACTCTCGCTAGTTTTATATATCCCCCTCCCCCTTGTCCTGCCCTCCCCTACCTATCACACCACTAGAACCGTTCCATGTGCAGTTTTTCACAAATATCCCGAGTTGATTTTGCGGTCAGTTATGTTTATGGTTTTTTTATTTGCGACAAAAGTGGACTGCTGCAATTTTGTGTCATGTTTTATGCATGCGCTCCGCAAAAGTAGTCGGTAGGCACAGCAGGGGGTGGGCGGGGATTGTTGAAGTATTGCAAATGTCGCATGTCGAGCATGTGGAGCGCATTTAATGACACTAATTAGTGGCCGAGGCTCATGTGACAAACGCGTTACGGCAGCCCCTTGTTTGTCACACACATACACACAGACACACACACACACACACACACACACACACACACACACACACACAATCACACACGCACAGACAGCAACTCCCTTTTTTGGGCGACAACAACCCCTTGAAAATCGGAGAGAAAATTCTGCATATGCCTGCAACAGCTGCAAATCGGAAGCCCCAGCTTTTGACTGCGTTTTTTGAAGGGACTGCTGTCGCTGCAGACTAACCCCCCGCACCCAACCCACCCTTAAAATGCGGCGTGGCTCACCCTTAATTGGTAATTAATTTATTTTGCATAATTTTTCGAGCCGTTCGCTTTTTGCCATTGCACATTATGTTGCTGACAGCCTGCATATGGATTGGGGACATCTAGTAGGGGGCAGAGTGGGGTAGTGGGGTATTGTTGGCTTTATACGCATTTCTGTTTATTTTGGTTTTTGGGCTTTTAGGTTTGCGATGCGTTGTGCAACTGACCGACAGCGAAAGGTGTCAAAAAGTGCGAATTAAGTGCGAATAAACGTGCTGAGCGTGCAGAGACCCAACCAACCCGACCCCCCCCCCCACTCCCCCTGCCCCCTACACCATGCCTAGCTGCAAAGCTCCAACCAGTCACCCGCCTCCCCCCACACCTGTCTGTCTGTCTGGGCTTGTTGGCGAGTTGCGTTACGTCAATTTGCATCGGCGCAAACAAAAATCACATAAATTAAATTTGTGCACGCAACGAGTGAAGAGAAAATTTGTGGCAAAATTATGGAAAACAATCATGTGAGTGATAAAAAATATATATATTAATATTGAAATGTGAATTTTTTTGGCTATAAGCGTAATATTTGTAAAAGCATACATATTACCGTTTCACAGAATTGTGGCACTTGCAGCTAATAATTGCTGCTTCTTCATTAATTCAAGCGAGAACTCTCTGCAAGATCATAAATATGAAAACCACAATCTCTATTTAAAGTAGAGTGGCGAAATGAATAATTCGATATTTTATGTTTCTATAGAGAGTAGATAGATCAAGTTAACTTTATGAGTCAGTTAAGTGTTGCCAGGATTGAACCTAAAAAACAGCGGCAAGCACCTATCTACGCGTTGCGTTGCACAGAACAACTATTTGGGGAACTCAGCGTTTGTAATTTGTGTTGCCTACTTTACAGAGCAGACACATTACACATCTGGACAGTAAAATAGGTGTGATGACAATAACTTGGACCCAAGCACCATTCTGCTTTTTAAGTATATTTAATATGGAATTTTTATAACATATCTTTCCGTGGAATGATTTGTAATTTTTTTGCATCCTCTGATTCGTACCAGTCCTAATGATCCAATGCGATCTTTTCGCCATCGTAAGATTTCCAATTCTAATTAAAAGAACTTTATAGGATATTCTAATAGTTAACCTTGTACTAAATATATTTTTACATCATTATATATTTTTTTATATTTTTATACTTTTGGTATCATTGGTATATTGGATATTGGTTTGAGCAATGTCCGTCATTCTTTCTGTTCGTCCGTCCATCTGTCCGACTGTCCGTCTGGATGAACGCAACTTTTTCCGAAAGCCTTAGAGATAGAGACTTAAGACTTGGAACATATACTTGAAAGTGCTTCGAATAGATGAAGTGTTTAGATTGCAGTCCTACGTCCACTAGGGAGCTTGAAAATCGATAAAATCGATATTCGCACAAAGCCACATATCTCCCACAATTTTATGGCTACAGTCACCAATTTTGGTTGGTAGGTTGTTGGCGATGTCCTTCATAGATCGGCATATGCCGAATCTCCCAGTACCCGCCCCTTCAACTTTTAAATGGCTATATCTTCCGCAGTTTTTGAGTTGGAAACGTCAAATTTGGTAGGTATATTACTCGTTGTCGCCTTTAAATTTGTGTTGCCACGCTTTGTGTGAATACGCTAGTATTGCTAGTAACACCCTTCAAAAATCTGGAGAAAAAAATTTGACCACGCTTACTTCCGCCCCCAAAAACCAATAAATGCATATACTCGTATCTCCCGCAATTTAACAGTTACAGTTACCCAACTTGTAAGGAAGATTATTAGGCCCCTTCTCTGTAATTTGTTTTAACCAAAATCTGGAAAAGCCTGATATCTTTCATAATTTAAGAAATTTATGACAACAATTTGACCGTACGCTATCTGAAGTCAGATCCTTGCGATTTTCATTAGGGAACAATGAATATATTGAATTTTGGACAAAATGTTTAAAAAAAATTTTAAGTTATTGTCCACACACCTATCTTAGTGTATATATACCCATCTTATATATACTTGTATATACTACACACAGCCATTTAGGCAATAGTTATGCTAAGCAATTCTTTATGCAATGTATGTTTAAATATTGCTTTAAGGTCACATTGCCCTCTATTAAAACAAAGTCAAATTTCAATGTCCTTTGGCCATGCAAGGCTTCCGAGCACAAATTAAAAAATACGTACACCAAACTTATGCAAAACAAAAGAAAAAACTCAATACAAAACAAAATTAAAACCAAACCAAATTACGAGCAACAAAAGAGTCGAAAAAAAGTCAAGTGCGCAATATGAAAAACTAAAACAATGCCACAAAAATATATATAACAAGGTACAAAGAAACAGTACAGCAAGACGTCGGCTGGAAAACAACAAAAACAGAACAAACAAAAAACAACAAGCAAACAAAACAATCAAAATTCATTTTTAATTTTTATGCCATAAAAATGCAAACGAAGTCTTAACACGAGCAGAAAAAGGGCACGGGACAGTTGAAGAGTGGCGAGCGTACAGTGGGGAGAGTACAGAGGAGAGTGTTGGAAGAGAGAATGGTCACCAAAGCTATGCAAAGCCAAGCACGAACTGGAGTCGCAATGGAGAGACGACTGTAGGATGAAAGAAAAAGGCGATTTGGTCTTCACAACGTAACGCCAAACATGTTATGCGACAAGGAATAAACCAACTCCCCACAATCCTCGCCACAACGTCCCGTCCCGTCACGTCACGCTTGCGATTGCCGTGCTTCATGTTTTATGTTTTTCTACTCATACATACATTTGGTATTTTTGCATATTTTGTATAGCTTTTGTTTTTGTTTCAGCAAAGTTGTGCGACATAATACAAGCTTTTAAGTGGCTGAGCGAACAATTAAATAGCAACATTTACAATTTAAACAGTTCTGAATGTCCTCGCTGTTGTTGCTGTTGAATTAACTATGGAGAGACCAAGTTTGCAGTGTGCTTCCCTTTAGCATGGGCTTTGGCCTGTCAGCACCATCTGCTGCTTCAAAAACAACAACAACAACAATTTGCCAATCTTCGTGTTTTCAATGTATACTTGAACTGCCATAAATACCAATCAAAATCAAATGCACACACACACACACTCGATTATGTAAAAGAGAGTGCGACTATAGCCATCTTTTTCTGTCCCACTAATTCTGTCACAGAGCAAGCAGCTTTTTTGGCAATTTCTGATGTCACTCGCAGCAGCTTCAACTAAACTCTCGTTTTTTTTTTTTCTTATGTTTGGGTTGCCAGTCACCGATTTTACATGAATTTTAAACTGGCGACAAAATAACTGAAATCGTTTTCTCTGTCACATATGTATTTAATAGTTTAGTGGATGTAAATACATATTAATATATTGCATTACAAAATATCTCAATAATAATTATTTTATTTAAGCATTTGAGAAATCATTAAACATTAATATGAGTTAGCCACATATTTAAAAACTGCATTGATAGCAAAAAATACTTAATGACAATTTGGTCGCCTGCATAGTTAACAAAGTCCGTTGAAAAAGGTTTCGTGTGGGGGGTCGTGTGTGTGTGTCTGTGTGCGTGCTAGTTGTGTAATTGTCGTGTTTGTTTTTACGCCTGTCTAGTGCCATCGAAAGTTAAACGTTGTTGTTATTTCACTCAATCTCAATAACTAATAACAACAGCAACATTAACAAAAAAAATGAAGAAATAAAAAAAAAACAACGGAGCACAAATGCTGCCATACGCAGTCGGAATCGACAGCGGGCCCTAGTCGAACTGCTTGTTTGATTTATGCGCTTTGCTGCTGTTGTTGTGGTTGTTGTTGTTGCTGATACGGTGTTTATTATTGTGGCAACATATGTATGTATGTAAGAGGCTGGGCATTTGTTTGCTCTTGCTGTTGCTGTTGCTGTTATTGTTGTTATTGTTGCTCTTGTTATTGTTAATCTATATGTACAGATTTTTCTTTTCTGTTTTCTGCAATTCTAAGTGAGATTTATGCTTGACACCACCCAACCTCCTCCTCCTCCCCCTCCTGCTCTATCGCTCTGTCAGCAACACATTGCGCCAAAACGTTTTGATTTGTGCGACAATTCCCATTGTTATTATATGCCCGCTCTCTTTCACTCAGCTACCGCCGCTATCATCTCAGCCCCCGCCCCCCTTGAGGCTGAACTGATGTACAACACGGCAATGGAATTTTTATTAAGTTGTTTTATGTATTGTGCTGTAGTCTGCCATTTGCTGTTATTTCTTTCTGCTTAAACAATTACGACAAATTGCGCTTTTATGGACTAAGCAACGCAGATGCAGACGCAGACGCACACACAACCGGCGACTGAAGAAGGACGCTATCATAGACTGCGACGCTGACGCTGACGCTGTAGTTTGTAGTTTGTAGTTCACGTAGTCATTGTCATTTACTCAACGACAAAAAAGTTCAAATGCTTGAGCAAACGCTGGGCGCTGCCAACTTCAAACGGAGCTTAATTGCTTCACATTGCTGAATGTAGTGGACATCAAGCGGCATTAATTAGGTGAAACTATTTACATCCACAGAGAGCGCTCTCTCTTATGTGTGCGTGTGTGTGTTGTGTGTGTATGTGTGTGTAAGCTTGGTAAACAAAATATTCGTTTACTCATACTCATACATAGTACAATGAACGCCAAAAATTTAGAAACTTTTCAATTTCGCTCATTTTGCAAATGGAAATTATTAAATTAAATTAAAATAAGAATACTAATAACTGTTAATAAATGTATAAGAGAATAGTAGGTTAAAAAAATATTTGGGTCTAATTACAATAAATCTTAGACAGCTTCTTATTCGTATCACATATTTAATCACTAATTTTTTATTTTATTTTTAATTACTTCATTTAATTTTTTCCCATATCGCTATTTAGCTAGGCAGACCCTTAGCCATCCTTCGAAGTTGATGTGTTTATGTGAATGCGCACTTCAATTTGCACGCGCTGCAACAAGTTGATTAAATGGTGCATTCACCAAATTGCAGACAATCATAATGATGCTGACGATGATGACGATGAGGATGGCCAGCTTAAGCGGCACTTCAACTCGACTGCAACTTGGCGCACTTATGTTGTGCTAAGCCGGCTTGATGGTCGTAAGCGTTGAGTCTCTGCATTCTGTGTGCTTAAGCTCATTATATCGCTTACATCAATCAGTCGCGGGTTCAAATCCCGCTGGAGGTATGGTTGTTTGTTGTTTGTCTATTCCAGTAGTAGTCCGTGCTGCCTCCTTTTCTTTCTTCTATTAACCTTTCTTTCTAAATCTCTATTAACACGCCTCACAACGAGCCAAATATGGCCAATGTGTGTCGACCTTCGGTCGACAACCGTATAACCTACCTACCTATGTTGCGCTAATTAATGTGTTTTCCGCAAAATTAGCAATTTACGCTCAAATAGAAATTGCGAACGATCGCATCAATCGAACGCTGATCGCAGATCGCTGATTACTGCCACAAAAACCAGTTGCACTCGCATTAGCCAAAATCAGAAAAACACAGACAGAAAGATAGAGAGAGAGGGGGAGAGGGGTAGAGGGAGAGGCAGATAAGGAGAGGGAAACGAAGTAAAATCCGAGCGTGCGGCCGGACGCTCAATTAATTAAGTTGACGTTGCCAGCTAAAAAAAAACATGTAAGTAAATAAGAAGAAACAGAGAGAGAGATAGAGAGAAAAGGAAAACGAATGCAACTGCAACTTTGGCATTGGTATTTCCACTGCCATTGCAAGCAATCGTCTAGGAATCAACGTAATTAAGTGGCTCGAAGAGCTCTCTTGGCTAACACAGCTCACAGTTCGCAGCTGCAGGTGTGTGCTTTGAAATGCATTTCCTTTTAGTATCACTTATGATTAGGTGGCATGCCGGCAGTTAGCCAGGCCAAGCAGCATCATTTAATTACAGAGAGCCAACGCATTTGGCCAACTGCCAACTGCAACTTCGCATCCGTTACCAAGTTGGCCAAGTTAATTGAACGTAATTGCCAGCCACTTGAGAGCTTCCAGCGCCCCAAGCCCCAAGCCCCAAATGGAGATGGCCAACTGGAGTTATGAGCCATGGGTATCTAGCTGACTAGCTGGTGTTAAAGCCTAATTGAAACTGTCAACTGACCAGGGATGGCTACACCGAAGGCAAAAGCTAAACAATAACAATCATAATAACAATAACAATAACAGTAGCAATTGCATAAATAAAGTAAAATCAAAATCCGGTCTATCGATATGATTTTTATTAATCACACAACAAAAGTTTGATAATCGTTTGGCCCATCGTTTATCAATTACTTGTGTACACTGTCAGAAATTATGCATACTTTTAATTGGCACAGCACTAGGCAATAAACGAATTCTTAAAAATTAAGTTAAATTAATTAACTTAAGCTGTTTTAAAAAATCGTTTCAAGGTTTTTTTTTTAATTTTTTTTTATATGAAATCAAATAACAAGTAATTTTTATATTGTAAAATACATAAAATATGTTCAAATAGCCCTTGTAAAAGAATAAAATTTATTTGTTTTGTTTTTTTTTACTTTTATTTTGAATTTCGATTCATACAAATTAATTTCTTTCACATACATACATACATACATACATATGTATGTATGTATATCGCTCAGTGTAAGACATAAAGTGCAGACTAGCTTTATCTTGTGCTTTCCGATTAGCTAATTAAAACAATAAGTGTGCGTTGGTTGAGCGAGCGAGCGAGCGAGCGAGAGTGAGCGAGTGAGCACGTTTAACAGGTAGTGAACAGAACAGATGTAGATATAAGAAGTAGAAGAAGAGGCAAAGTGATTGCACTTTGTTGTCTTTTCTTTTGCACTCGCCATTGTTGTTGCTGTTGAAATTGTTAGCTGTTGTATTTGTGTCAATTGTTGTTTGGCCAACACTTATGCATGTATCTGCTGTGTTGCATGCTCCAACGTTGATCATGATGATAACAACAATGATTTTAATTCGCTTGTTTAAAGACGAGCCCAGATAAAATGACACTGGCCAACAAAATAACAGCAGACAAAAGCAATATTCACTTGGCCAAATAAGTGTACACACACACATATTTGTATGTAATATTGATACACTGACCGCACACAAACGCTACTCATTACAGTTAATTACATTTGTCGAGGTGCATGAAAATTACATACACATTGTCAGTTCGGGGCCCTTGTACTCAAGCGCACATTAAATAACGGTTAACTGCCTGGCATCATTCTCACAATTAACAACAACAACAACAGCAGCAACAGCAGCCGCAAAGACAAAGGATACTGTCTCTCTCTCTCTCTCTTTCACTCTCGATATTCTGCGACATCATTAATAACAGAGCAACCGTTTCCAACATGGACGGCAACTGCACACACAGCTGCTCTGCAATTTACACAAACACACGCATGGCACACAAGCACGTACATCTGCATATACACACACACACACACATGCCTACATTGGACCATATTTGCGAGACTATTTACATAAGCGATTTTATGCTGCACCGCCTCAAAAACGCATCTCTGCGGCAACTTTTGCATGCGCTGCATGCATGCGGGCAGCAGAAAGACAGAAAGAAAGAGAAAGAGTTACATTGTATGTGATACTTAACAAGAGCAGAGCTAGGTAATCAATAGTTGCACGGTATAATAACGAAGCATATATTTATATATGTACATACATACATGTATATGGATATATAAGTATATACATGCCTTAACCACTAATTGGCTATTATAGTCACTAACCGCACTGATCAATAATTGTCATAATCAATAATTGAACACACTCATACACACACACACACATACATCGTACGCTCTTGAACGGCAGTTTGTCATACCGCGCTCTCTGAACAGACAAAAGCTGCGCTTAAACTTTTGCGCTGGCACTTAAGCTGCTCTCTCTTTCTCAGGGCAGTGGGACATGGAAGGGCGGCAACTGTTGTCACGACGTCGCGACGTTCGTATGATGCTGCTGCTGCTGCTGCTGCTGCTGCTGCTGCTGCCGCCCATTCATTTCTTCTACATAGCTGAGCACGAACCGTTTTATCAGCACGTTTACACCATATTTACTTCATTTTAATAAAATTTCATGAGATTTTAAACGTCGACGCATCCCGTCTGCAAGTGAAAAGCCCAACAGCAGCCAATGCATATGCATATCTGTATGTATGCATGTGTGTGTGTGTGTGTGTGTGTATGAAAAATGCACAATTGCTCATTCAAATGGAAATTATTTACACATTGGACACTGATTTACTTGATGGCGCTGCAACAGCAACAGCAATAGCAACAGCAGCAGCAACAACAAACAACTGGCAATGGCAGCCACTTGCCCATGTGCGAACAAATTTAAGCGTATTCGTGCGTGTGTGTGTGTGTGTGTGTATCAGTGTGTGTGTGCGCGGCTTATGTCGGTTTATTAATATCCTTTCTACTCGGTTATGTTTTATGCGAAATTACTCAAGTGCAAGCGACTGTTATTTACTCCGCACTTTGTTTGAGCCAATTTTTATTATTTACTATCCTATCTGCGTTTAATTTTTATTGAAAATTATCATATGCGTATTGTGCTTGGTCCCGTCGATTTATAAATTTAATTTTGTCTGTTTCCTTTTTTATTTATTGCACCATAAAAAAAAACCATAAAAACAATAGTTGAACAAAATCAGCGCTATGTTAAAAATAAACAGTGGCGATTACTTAACATTAACATTTAACAGCAAAGCCAATTAACAAACAGCATGCGCTGTTAACCGTTGTATTTATTTAGTTTTTATGCGAGCGGGGGGTGGAAGCTATGACAATAATTTGAACGCAAATATATGAGTTATTAACGTATAGACGACGACACACAATTTCGACAGCTTAATAAATATCTAAGCAAAACTATGCAATGCGGATTGTCCAACAATTTTATTTGTAATTGCAAGAATACAGAAATATATGCTTATAGATTGTTGCCGATAATTAATGAATGAACGTCGGGTCCTCTGATGCATATGTATATATACATATACATAATATTATGTAAGCATATTTGTACATATCTACGTAATGTAAAGATTGCTAAACAATCAACAAAACGCCAACAACGGCAACAACAAAATGGCAATTAATTCAATATCATTTCTGAATTTTGAAATGGCAAAATCGCCAATGACAACAATAACAACAGCTGTACGCAAATGCCGTGGGAGAAAGAATGAAACAGAACGGAATAGAGAAACGGTCGGCTGACACGCTTTAAAAAATCGAGCATAATCAATGCGCGTATACACTGTTAAATGGTCAATAAACCAATAAAATTCAAACTGAATTGAATTACCCGTTAGCAGTTTGTGAGATTTTAGTAATAAAATACATATATATGTATATATCTATTTGGATTTGTGTTAGCTGCGATTCGAAATGTGACTGCAAATTTTACAGAGTATGTTAACGCGATGCTGCTCCCAATGGACGCGACGCGCCTCTCATAACATTTTAGCTGTCGGCAGCGTCGTCCGCTAAACGAATAAATAAATAATTGACAATATAAATACAATTTGCACGATCATATAAGATTTTGTCGTGTAATTGGCTCGCTAACTGAGCGAACGCTGACGATTTGACTGACTGACTAACTGACTGACGCAGCAGCTGGCGAATTGATTTAGCTGCTACTGTTATTGTTGTTGCTGCTGCTGTTAAAGTGCGTTTCACATTTATTAATCAAAGCTTTGCAGTTCGCCCTCTCTCTCTTTCTCTCTCTATTGCACTCAAATGGCTTATGCTGTTAATTAAATTTACTTTTCTTTATTTGCCTTTCGCGGTTGGTCAGCTTCCGCCTTCTGCAGAGTCTGCCACCTTGTGGCTAGTATTGGGTGCATTTCTTCTTCTTATGGCTTATATGTATATACATACATACATGTACATGTACATGTATGTATGCACATTTATATTTTTCCGTACTCTTTTTGTTTGCTCGCTGCTTGCTGCTCGCTGCTCGCTGCCTGCGCCAGCCACTTAATTTGCTGCCTTTATGCTTTTGTTCTGATATGCTGTGACTGAGCGACGTTCACTTAATTGGCTGCCAATTTATTTTATTTGCGCGAAATTGCAGCACAACAACAACAACAACAACAAGAAAACAGCAAAACAAAAAGGAAACAACAGCACCAGCACAGTAACAATAACAACAATATCAACAACAACAGCAACAAAATAATAACTAGCCAACATGTTGCGCTCCCACACGCAGTTCCAATTGCAGTTGCCAATTGCCTATTGCAGTTGC
Organism: Drosophila mimica; assembly: GCA_037043585.1. Classification (NCBI taxonomy): domain Eukaryota; kingdom Metazoa; phylum Arthropoda; class Insecta; order Diptera; family Drosophilidae; genus Drosophila; species Drosophila mimica. The sequence goes on from JBAMBE010000674.1 coordinate 753,350, forward strand.
TCTCTGTGCTCTTCTCTCTGCTGTTGCTGGCCTGCCAATTAATACGCCGTTCTAATTTTTATGACATTATTAAGCAGCATCTCATGGCCACGATACTAAGCTGGCGACATCTTCCCTGCCATTTATGTGCAGTTTACAAACTTAATTGTCGCAGCGACATCGTCGACGACGACGACGACGACTGTGGCACAGCATGTTGCATACGCGAGATGCACCAGAAGAGTTAAGAAGATTAGCTACATTTTTACCGTAGCTTAAATTCTTCATATCAAAAGTAATACAAAACAAGAGAGTACGCCGCAGTAGGGCGCAACCGACTGCGAATACTTTGATACCATAGGTTATGTGCAGCTAACGAATACCATCCAAGTTTGCCTTTCATATTGCGGTAGATATAAGATAGAAACTCTTCTTCGAAGTTTGACAACTGTAGCTCTTAATTTACGGAAGATATGAGCTTTCCGAGATTTTTGGTGCGGTAGTGGGCATGGTTGAAAATAATTACAAAGAAGGTTCCTAATAATTATCCTTCCAAGTTTGTTAACTGTAGCTATTAAATAGCGGGAGATATAGGCTTCTCGGAATTTTGAAGGCGGGAGTGGGGGTGGCTGAAAAAAATTATAAAGGAGGTTCCTAATAATCTTCCTTCCAAGTTTGGCAACTGTAGCTATTAAAACTTCTCGAAATTTTGGGATCGGGAGGGTGTCGCATAAAAATAATGTTGGAGTTCGATTTTAGTATATACCTTTCAAATTTGGTAACTGTAGCTCTTAAATTGCGGATGATATGGTCATTTATCGTTTTTTGGGGCGGAAATGGGCGTGGTCCAAAGTTTTTTCCCCAGATTCTTGAAGGGAGTTACTAGCAATACACCTTTCGAATTTGGTGACTTAAGCTTCCAAGTTGCGTGAGATACATATGCTCTTATCGACATACACCAAAAGGTGTATCGGTTTACGTAGGCGGAGTGGGCGTGGCCATCCAATTTCTTATCGATCTCTTAGGGGAGTTACCAGTAACATACTTTCTAAATTTGGTAACTCTAGCTTATAAATAGTGGAAGATATGCGCATTTCAGATTTCTAGGGGCGAAGTTCCTGGGGGCGGCGGTTGTGGGCGTTGTCTTAAAAATTATATGCCGATGCTTGGAGGACGTTATCAGCAAGTTACCTTTTAAGTTTGGTCACTCTATGCTTAAAATTGTGGGAGATATACGGACTTATCGACTTACACTTTCCCAAATATCGGCATTGAATCAAACTGCGGAAGATATAGCCACTTAAAAGTTTTAGGGGTTGGGAGGCTGGCGGCGTCGGAAGTGGGCGTGGCAGATGCCAATCACTGAATGACATCGCCAACAACCTACCAACAAAATTTGATATTGTGGGAGATATGTAACCTTATCGATTTGCGAATATCGATGTTATCGATTTTCTAGCTCCCTAGTAGACGTAGCTCTCCAATCTTATCACTTTATCTATTCGGTAAACATACAAGTATATGTTCCAAGTTTCAAGTCTCTATCTCTGAGAGATAGCATGACGGACATTGCACAAAACCAATATACTATGTTTTTCATATTAAATAAATACTACAAGTTATTTTTGGAATTTGCCGAAATAATAAATTTAAGATTTCAAGTGCCATTTCTTAAATCGTTCACAATTGCTGATAAACTTAGTTGAATAATAATTGTTATCAAGAACGTGCGTTGCCACCCTCGCTGCATTTGCCAGCAACATCAACAATGTTACCAGTAGCGAGCATCAGCAGCATCACCATCATCATCAGCAGCATCATTGGCAACATGTTGCTCCCATTTATGTGTGAAGTTGTGCGCTCTCCACGCCCAGTTCCTCCTCTTTCTCGTTGTTCTCCACGTTCTTCGTTCGTTTTGTCTGCATTCCTTTGCAGCTTCATTAACAATGCTTGTGTTGCTTTTGTTGCTGCCCTTTTTGCCACATGCCTCTTGTTGTGCTTCTGCTACTGTGCCACACACTCGGAAGAAGACGGAGGCCGCTTGCTGCAGTTGCCTTTCAGTTTTTGACGTTGTTTGTTGTTCCTGCTACTGTTGGCCACTTGCCACTTGTTGCGCCTCGTCGCTGCTGATGCTGCTGCTGCTGCTGCTGCTGCTGCTGCTGTTTTTATTAATAATTGGCTTCAATGAGTTCCATAATTGTTTTGCTTTTGGACTTTTAATGATCTCGTCGTCGTCGTCGTCGTCGTTGTCGTCCCGCTTGTTATTGTTGTTTTATGCTGGGCAAGTGGTAGTCATCAGTTTAGCAGCCTTGTCAAGTTTTGGCCTGGTTGCTGATGCGATCGCTTAATTGTGGCTAATGTCGTATGTATACACAGGCATAATGCAAAGCTTTGGGCACACTTTTCTAATGTTCTAATGTTCGTTTATCAAGCACGTAATGTTAATTTTAACATGCGCTCCTCTATGCACTTATCTATGTAAATCTCACTCACTGTTAAGTTTCCCAAATGAGAGCAGCCTGAAAGCTCGATCCTCGAGACTTGAGTGACAACAATAGCAACAACAACAACAACAACAACAATAACAATTGCATGGTGAGTCCTCGCTTCAACATTGCCTTTTTCTGTTGTGTTGCTATTTTGTGTAGGCAATTAAATGCCCGCTGCGCTGCCTGCTCTCTGTCGCTCTCTCTCTCTCTCTCTGGTTTATGTATGTATGTGTGTATGTGTATATAAACATACATAGTTGTGTATCCCGCTCCATGGTAGTCGCCTGGCGCGTTTTGTGGCGTGTTAATTAACTCAATTACGATTACCCGTCGACGGTGGATGTGGACGACGTTGCTGGCTGCACTTTTTGATAATTATAATATTTATAGCTGCCAGCCAGTCAGGCAGTCCAGTCATGGAATAAGGAAAGGAAATTTTCTTTACTGCCGACAGCGGCTGGAAAAACTCTAATTAAAGTAGCGACAACGGCAGCAATAAGTGTGACCATTTAATTTTATGACATTATCATGTGCAGTTATGTATATACATACGTATGTATGTATGTATGTATGTTAACAAACACACATATACATATGTATATGTAAATGTACGTGTGTGTGTGTGTGTGTATGTGCGTGTTTAACGGCATTGCGTGCTGCCAAAGGGTTGCCAGGCTGCTTGCTGCACTTAATTGCAGGCAAAGTCGCAACTGCGATACGCCTGATCTTGGGGCGTTTGCCAGCTTAGCGTACATTCTAAATGGCATTACAAAAATTATATGGCTTAGCATCAAATTTATGACCAAAACGAACGCTTTGGTCATATGTGTATTATGTGTGTGTGTGTGTGTGTGTGTGTGTGTGTGTGTGTGTGTGTGTGTGTGGAGCTCAAGCCAATATCAACCCCACCATTCATCAGCACTAGCACCACCATCATCACCCACAATATAATTCGTAATGCGTCAAGGGTTGCGCTTTGATTTAATTACGCAAATCATTTGCATGTGAGACCACCACACACAACGGGGGTGCACAGCACGAGGGAATGAGAGAGGGAGTGGAGGGAGGAGAGCGAGGAGAGAGAGTTGGCTGCAATCTGTGCATGTGTGACTACCGAAAGTGGAATTAACAAATATAATTTGTCAGGCTGGCAGGCAGGCAGGCAGGGAGGCAGGGAGGCACCAGGGGCACAAGAGCTCAACTCAGCTGGGCAGATCTCTCCCACTCTCCACTGCTCTCCACACATCACTCTACACTCTGTTGCACTCTCAAATGTCATTTACAATGTGCTCGACTCATCAACGTCAACATGAACAGCAACAACAACAACAACAACAATCGTTGCCACTGCCGCTGCCGCTGCCGCTGCTACTGTTGCTGCTGTCGACGTCTGCGTCTGAGTCTCAGGCAACGCTTTAAGTTGTCATGTTTTTGACAGTTTGTTTGCTAAATTGTTTTGTAACATGATTCAGACATAATGTGTTTGTGTGAGCTGCTGCTGCTGCTGCTGCTGCTGCTGCTGTTGTTACTGTTTTTACAACAATAGATAGTATACGGTTGACAACAACAAAAACATGCAACGCTTTCAAGCGTGCAACATGTTGTCCATTAGTAAAAAAACAGGCTGAAGCAACAGCAGAAGAACCACATCCAGAAACGCAAACCAACTGTAGAAGGGCAGTAGCATATGCACACACACATACACACACATACACACACACACACACACACACACACACATGCACACATGCACAGTTACATAGTTGCTCTAATGTGTTATGCAGATGGTAAGCGATGCAAAGAGCGTTGCCAACACTGCAAAAAGAACACACGCTAAGATGATTGGGATTGGGAAAGGGTGCAACCAGTGTTGCCTTCCACGTATAAATGATATAAATGATTCTGTTATTCTCCGAGTTTTACTTTCACGCAAGAATTTCATGCAAGCCAAAACGCCATTTTTGCATAAACAAAAATTATCACATCCATATATAAAAATCATTTTTAATCGATTTGAAAAAAACATAAATCGATATTTCTGAATCTGTACAATTTTTAAAATCTGCTATTCAGCCATTTTTTTGTTAAAAAATTGAAGAAAAAAAAAATTAATACTTTGACAAACCGTTTCGTAATTCTTGTTGGATTTTTATGAATTCAAGACTTGTGCATAGATCATTTAAGATAAGGTTATTTCGGTCGAAGAACCCCGTTAAGTTATCAGTAACGGTGAAATTTGTCAGAGTTAATGTTCAGCTAATTGATAATCATTTAACACGCTCGACAGCTGAACACTGCGGATTGGGATGTGGTAGAGTATGCAAAGATTAAGTGATGCGCTTCTCTGGTTGAGTTGCATGCAATGTTGCACAGCTGTTCTCGCTCTCTCTCTTTGGCTCTTACTCGTTGCGGCTTAGTGACAAATTGTAAAAACCAATTGAAGCCAAATCCAATAGCCAGCCAGAGAGAGAGAGAGTGGGGAGGGATGTGTGGGCAGGGGGCAGGAGACAGGTGACTGGGGGTTTGGTGTTTGGGAAATGGATTCAATTCAAATCGGTTGCAAGTTCCAGCGTCGGGCCAAATTCATTTCCTTCACAAATTTGCGGCGACTTCCGCTCAGTTGTTGACAGCAGCTTTGCCGCCGCACTGACAGCAATTGCTAATTTGCAATGCAAGCAACGATGGGCACACATACACACACCCACACACCCCTCCACTTACCCCCTGCAGCACTTGGCACACGCCACCACTACTCCCCCTGCGCTCCATCCGCCGCACAGTCCACAACATCAGTTTAAATGCTTTGCGAATAATTTTTCGTTTGATTTTTGCTCGTTTTTTGCTCATTGCCATCGTCTCTTTGTCCGCTGCCTTCGTCTTCATCTTCGTCTGCGTCTTCGTCTTCGTCTGCGTCTTCTTGACATTTTCGTTTGTTGCTCTGCCAAATGCGAAAAAATGGCAATTAATTTTGTCAGTGTTGCATTTAATGGACCCACCTCTTGGGTCCGCAGCAGGCGAACTGACGAACGGACGAACGGACGGGGGAGTGTGGGGAGCAGGAGAAGCCAAGTGTTGGCTACTAGCGATTGTCTCTCTGATTTGTTTTTGCCAGTGTTTGTCATTGTTGTGCTCCTTGTCGTTGTAGTTGTCGATATTTAATTACTTTTAATTGAACTTATCAGCTAAATGTGACTAAGTTGCACAAATTACATATTTCACACGCCCCACAAATATACAACAATATACAACAACAAAAAAAAGTTTCACTTCTGTCTTTGGCACGACGAAATACCCTATTGTAGATCGGAGTTAATCTGTTGCTATCCAAATTTTAATACCCATTTGAAAATATTATTAATAGTTAGAAATAATATCTTCTTAGAGCTTAGCCTGAACATCTGGGAACACAAATTTCTTTCACACGAGATCAAATATTTTCAAATAGTTTTCCATTGGCAGTGGTCCGATCCGGCCGGCTTCGACGACCTAAGCAAAACGACAGTTGAATATCAAGTTTCTTCAGTTTAGCTTTAAAACTGAGCGATTACATACGATATATATATAAACAACAGAGACCACCTTTGACAATCTTGAATTTGATTGCTAGAGTTGTCAGCTGAAATGTGCATAAAACATCTAATAAAATCGCAACAAAAAAAAAAAAAAAAAAACAGAAATGGAACAAACACCGTTTGCATTATCAATAAAAAAAAAATAAACAAAAAATCGCCTCGATCTGAAGAACCACAACCCCAGAAACGAAGTGCTGGTGCCACAGTACAAATAGTATGCGTAAAACTGATTGGAATAATGTGAAGGTGGCAAACATGAAGCACCTCAATCTAGACATAAGACTCGTAAAACAAATTATAAGCCAAAGCGATCTTCTTTTTATACTATGATACCGAAGGTATAATAGTATCTTGGTTTTATGCAATGTCCGTTATGCTGCCTGTCAGTCTGTCCGTCTGTATGAACATAACTTTTTTCGACACCCTTAGTGATAGAGACTTGCAACTTGGAACACATACTTTAAGGTGCTCCCAATATGTAAAGTGTTAAGATTGGAGCCCTACGTCCACTAGGGAGCTAGAAAACCGATAAAATCGATAAAACCACATATCTCCCACAATTTTATGGCTACAGTCACCAATTTTGGTTGGTAGGTTGTTGACGATGTCCTTTAAAGATCGGCATATGATACGCTCCCGTCCCTAAAACTTTTAAATGGCTATATTTTCCGCAGTTTTTGAGTTGCATAAACATATTATTTTTTGGACCACGCCCACAACCGCCGCCCCCAGGAGGTTCGGCCCAAGAAATCTGAAATGCGCGTGTTTTCCATAATTTGTAAGTATGTTTCGAAAGTATGTTACTGGTAACTCCCCTAAGAGATCGATAAAAAATTGTATGACCACGCCCACTCCGCCTACCTAAAGCGATACACATGTTGGTGTACATCGATAAGACCTTATATCTTACGCAATTTTAAAGCTTAAGTCACCAAATTTGAAAGGTATATTGCTAGTAACTTCAAAAATCTGGGGAAACAAATTTTGTACCACGCCCACTCCCGCCCACAAAACCGATAATTGCCCATATCTCCCGCAATTTAATAGCTACAGTTACCAAACTAGGAAGGTAGATTATTAGGAACCTTCTCCAACATTTTTTTCAAGCTCATATTTTCCGAAATTTAAGCGCTACAGTTGCCAAACTTCGAAGAAGGGTTACTATCTTATATGTACCTCAATCTGAAAGGCAAACTTGGACAGTATTTCTTGGCTGCAAGCAACTTATAGTATTTCGGTGTCGGTTACGTCCGACTGCAACGCTCTCTCTTGTTTTATCTAGATCTAAATGGGATTTGTTGCAACGGATTGAAAAACTGAACAGTTAAATTAGTAATTGTGATAAGCAATAAAAATAAACAGTATTAAGTAATTATAAGCCGTAAACCCTTAAATGTTTGTAAAACCAGAGAAAAAATACGGACTGACGGACATGGCTATATCGACTCGGCTGTTGGTACTGTTCAAGAATATATATACTTTATGGGGTCAGAGATGCTTCCTTCTGGCTGTAGCATACATTTGCACAAAACCATTATACCCTTTTTACCAATTTTTAATGGGTTAAGGGTATAAAAACACACACACAACCAAAGTGGAGGCCATTTCTAAGCCTGTAGAAAGGCGCGTTGACAAGCGGCTCATAATTTGCAGCTTAATTAGCCTTAAGAAATGCGCAAGTTTCATTTGCTGACCGATTAAAATGCCTACTGGAATTAAAGTTGATATAGTTTTGTCATGGTTGCTATTGCTAGTGTTATTGTCTGTCTCTCTCTATCTCTTGTCGTTGGATTTATGACAGCATTTTGGCACAATAAACCGTTAAAGCTTCCCAGACAAGATACGAGACGTATGGAAATGTCACAAGTGCTATATTTAACGCTCAACGAACGCCAAGCAACAAAGTTGCGAGCCTTGATTCTTGCCATTACCAACTCCTCTACTCTCCACATTTGGAGAGCTTTCTATATATGTATATATATCACTTAGCGTGATTTCTAATGATGAGCTTACTTGTGTTGAAAACGTTCGAGAAACTTACCTGAAAAGAGACAAGAAATAAATTCTAATTAACAATGTGTTATAGTAAATAGATTGTAGAAACTATAAAAATAACAGGAAATTTGTATAGTTTTTTGTTCAATTTATACATGTTTTGCAAATGTGTATCTATATTTCTATAAATTTATTTGTCCATTTTGTGTCAGTTCTAGAACAAATATTGTGCTATTAAATCTCTCGTTTAAATCTTAAAATGCTTAAATTCGAATTCAAATAAATATTCCAAATTTGAAGTTGCTAGCTCTTATAGTCTCTGAAATCCGCGTGTTCATACTGACGGACGGACAGACAGACAGACGGACAGACGGACATGGCTATATCGACTCGGCTGTTGATCCTGATCAAGAATACATATACTTTATGGGGTCGGAGATGCTTCCTTCTGCCTGTTACATACATTTGCACAAAACCATTATACCCTTTTTACCCATTTTGAATGGGTTAAGGGTATAAAAAACCCCTGCATGAGTAAATGGAGAGCCTGAGTACTAATATTGATGTACATGTGTATGTGTATGTACATACATACATCTGTCAATAGCACAAATCATCTTTGACACATCCATCAAGAGGCGGCGGCAGTGATTAATATTAATGTATATCCGTGTATGTATAACACATACATATGTAATTGGCTGACTGCCAAATGCAACGAGCATTCATTCACACTGATTCAAACTCATTCATTTACATTTACACACACTCACACATACACACGCACGCTGCTGCCCACATCAGTCGATCAATCAGAAAAGTCGCCAACGAGGAATATTATCAATTACATACATATACATACATGTGTGTGTGTGTGTGTGTATGCAAACACATTCAGATGTAACTCAAAAGTCAGCTGCGATCTCATTCACTTATTTTCATTCTTCTGCTAAAAAAAACAAATAATTAGATTCATTTTAGGACAAGTACTTAAAGCAGAGTAATAACTACAACAACAACAACAGCAGCAGCGCACTTTAAAAGCACACAGAAAATAATTAAAAATAAACGCAATTGACCGAAATGTGTAAGTTTTTTTGAGTTCAAAACGAAACTTGTCACCGGCGTCGCTGCTGACGCCAACGCTGACAGCATGCCGGCTAATTGGCATGCCGCTGATATCTGTACATACTTACATACATGTGTGTGTATCTATATGCATGCTCGCTCTTTCGCTCTAATAACACTCTTTCGTGCGCAATCGTTTTGCGTTGGCGCGCATTGCCATTTGAATTGTCTGGTTATTTCAATCGCTTCTCCCTATGCTAATTAGACATATGCCATTGCGGCATTACAGTTATGTTGGCTGTTCTGCCCAGCTTAGGCACAAGCTCACACTTATTCCCCCAAATGGAGTTGAGCATGACGCACCCTGTCACAATTAGCGTAACGTAACAGAGTGTGCGTTGGCTTAACATAAAAGCTTCGCAACATTTCGAATAAATAACGTTACCTATTACTACTACATATACTATTATCGTAAAAAAAGAGCATAGAACTTGCGACTTTTGTGGAATTCGACATAGAGTTTTGTAGTTTATAATCGATTGCGCTGTTATTTGTTGCTGTCGCTGTTATTGTGTGCGGTTTATTGTTGCTTTTAGGTTGGGTGCTTAGCATTTTGATTACTTATGCAAGTTGGATCGCGGCACATTTACAATTAACAAGGCAACAGCAAATTTTTATTAACAATAAATCAATTGCGAAGCGATTGCAACAGGCCGAAGGCAATTCAATTAAAATACATATACATACACATATACATATGTATATATAATAAGAAAGAAAAAAAATAGAGAATCGTGATTGCCCACAGAGAATTGAACAAATGTTGAAAAAATATCAACACTAATTAGTTTGTTATTCTATTTAAATTAGACACTCACACACATAAACACACGATGAGGTGTTGGTAGGGGAGGGAAGGGGAAGGGAAAGGAGAGGTGACGCCCGACCTCTAGTGACGTTGAAAAATTAATGAGAGCGCGAATTGTCTCCGTTCAGTGAAACTAATCGAATAAGAGGCCAGCAAAGAAGAAAAATAAAGATAAGTAGAAATAAAAATAAACATGGAAATACAATTTATAATTATTAATACACACACACACACACACACACACACACACACACACACACCGTGGGTAATAATAAAAAAACAACAACAAGCAGACAAGCACTCAATCATTTAATTGTGCGCTTTGCTTTTTAATTGCATTTGCTGGCAGCAATTATTAATTACCAATTAATGCACTTGGCGCAGTTGCAGGCACTAAAAGAAAGCAAATTGCAAAAGAAATACAATAATAAATAAATTAAAGCAAACGAGCAGCTAAGAAAAAGGCGTTAATTAAAAAATATATTAAAGACTCGACTTTTGACGATTGCCGTTAATTTCATTTAAATACATATACATATACATACATACAACAAAACAACAAAACAACAAAACAACAAAACTACAAAATCTTAAAAAAAATTGCATAAATGCATTAATTAATAAATGTTAGGAGCAATAAAACAAATTGTATAAACTTAAAAACAATGTGTCGAGATTCTTGACACATTTCGAGAATGTGATTTGCCTATGGCTAATAAACTGAATGCTAATCGTGGAATTACACATTATGCAGAACAAATATCGAACAAACATGCACAAATCTGTCATTGTTTATTTTGTGATTTACAACAATAAAAATGTAAATATAGCACTACAAATTAGTCTGAAAGATTGTGATTTCATTTGTTATTTAGTTTCTTATTTAAAAATTTTCACTTCAAAAAATGGAATTACAAATTGAAAGACTTCATTAATAAATTGTTAATTAGTTAATTATCAGAAGAATATGTACGTATATATATATATATATATATATATATATATATATTTATACATTTATATACATATATATATATATATATATATATATATATATATATATATATATGTATATATATTTAATTGAAAACTCGCAATAAAGGTCACTTAAGACTGTCAATAAATTTGTTTTTGTTAATATTCTTCTAAGTGTTGGTTAACTAATGAACAATTATGCACTTTCAGCTAGTGTCATTGTGCCTTTAATGGTGTTGCCAAGCGACACACGCACACACACATTCTAATGACTTACATTGTTGCTATTGCAATGGGTGCGTCAAACGATCTACGCCAGATGGGGCAAGGTGGTGGAGGTGCGCGGTTGGGGGATACATGCAGTAATTAGCATTACTTGTCACTTAAATAGGTAAAATCGGGATTCTGGGCAGACCCAGTGCCTGAGGATCGGTGCCACCTACATACACACATACAAACATACATATTTACATATATACACACATACTAACATGCATATATATATATATATATATATATAAGTTGCAATGTGCAACGTGCGGCATTCAACTGGCTGCTAATTAGTAGCAAAAGCAAACTAAACTAAGGAACGCTCAACGCCCACGCGGATCTTTTTGCGATCTGGAGCCGTGGGCTGTTTTACTTGAGTTGTCGTTTAGGTTTCACGGCTTTTGGCATTTCTTAGTTTAGTTGATAGGGTCTCCCTATCCCTCTCTCTCTCTCTCTCTCTCTCTCTGTCTCACTCTCTCTCTCTGTTTCTCTGTCTGTATGTGCGCGCGTGTGTGTGTGTGTGTGTGCCCTGGCATGGCCATAAATCTGAACCAGTCGCCTGTTTGCCTGCTTGGGTGTCGTTGTGTTCACTCATTAAGATGTGGCCTTGTTGCAAGTTGCAAGCTTCAATTCATACCTAGTGGAAGCTGTTTCTTCTTCGCCCTCATTCCCCTTTGCTGCCTTTTTCTTTTGCATACCCTTGTTGAGGTTATTATAATATTATGGTGACATGTGCAACGCATTGAAGGAGACGTCTCCGATCCCATAGAGTACATATTGGTAATCAGTAACAAATGAATATTCAGAGTCTCAATTTAAATGACAGAAGATTAATTCCGGCCTGCAAAGGGTATGCAATCTTCGGTGTGCCCAAGATTGCTTTTCTTGCTTGTTGTTCTTGTTTTTTGTCATAAAATAATTAACGAAAATTGAAAATTGAATCCCCAGTTGGGGATTTGTTGGCCATTGTCGCAGTTGCAGTTGCAGTTGCAGTTGCACTTGCATCTCCCCCGTTCCTAGCACAACAGTCTCCTCTGTCTCACATCGAGTTGCATGCCTGCCTTCCTGACCGCCCGCCCCCCTGGCTGGTTGGTTGGTTGTTTGGCTGGCTGAGCTGTCTGCTTAGTTGCTGTGTGTCACTGCAGGAATTTTAATGATGACTACTTTTAGACATACACGCCTCTCTGTTGCACCTACCCCCCCCACCCACCCCCCAACTCCTCCATTCATACCCCCTCTCTTTGGCTGTATCATGCTCATTCTCTCCGGTGTGTGTAGGCTTCTAAAAATGAAAAGCTTCTGCGCTTAGCCATTAAGTAACACTGTGCAACAGCACTGTGCAACACTGTGCAATTAACTGTTTCTAATTAACATCAAAATATAATTTGGCTCAGGTTACAAATTTATACAATATTTTCACTATTCAATTGCAATCGCTATCTGAAGTGAAAGTAAATCTTTTTCTGTTTCTTCGATTGTGAACATCGTCGATTCCGGGTGGTTATTTCTGAATACGTTTAGGCCATGAAAATGTATAATATTATAAATTATAAAGCTTTGCGTTTTTTTTAAGTTTGCTTTGTCCATAAATTTGAGCACCCAAACCGAACGCGCCACTAGATGCCACAGTTGAAGCTTATTTCATTTAATCGATAATAGCCCCTCCCGTTTTGCGAATATCGATTTTGTTGATCGAAATGTATCGGTTTTTATGCGCACAACTTTTATGTTTCCTTGTTACAAATGCCATTCGTATTCACTTTAATTGACTATTCAAATATTATTAATTTAACATTTATTGGTAACATCATTAGGTTAAAAACATTTTTTTTTAGTATATCGTAACATTGTGAGCTTGAGTTAACAAATTTGAAAGGTAGAATTAAGAAACAAATGTAATAAAATATAAATAATTGTTATGACGAATTTATTTGCTTCCAAAAATAGGAGGAATCCATCAAATAAAAAATCAGAAAAGGAAAATTTAAGTAGCGCCTAAGCCGGAAAAAATAGGGCTTTCTTATTTCTTGTTTTTATTTTCTTGCTGGCGTTCAATTTCGCATGTGTTGCACAGTGTAATGATGAAAATGTGTTAATACGTGGCAAGCTATTGCTTATCCCCAGACCCAAGACGCACTGGCGACAACCACGAAGAAGAAGAAGAAGAAGAAGAAGAAGAAGAAGGCGAACAGGAAGACGAAGACGCAGAAGACGCTTTACAACTCAGTTTGCGGCGCGCAAATATTGACTTAATTGTAGTAATGATGCATGTAGCACTACTTATAGATGAAGTCGTTGTTGTTGTGTTGCCGTTGCTGTTGCCGTTGCTGTTGCTGTTTGTTGTTGAGCTACGTGTGGCTGCTATAAATGCTAATGACTGCACTAAATGGCCCATTTGCGTTGCATTGTTTGTTGGCTTTTGGCATTCATTCATTGCAATTATCGAGTTGCGTTTGCGTTTAGTTTTAGCTTCAGTTTTAGACCGAGTCTTAGTCTTAGTTCGCCGCTTGACTGTCGGCCTCTCGACCGAGTTGGCCGAGTTGTAATTAAAAAAAAAAAAGAAAAAAAAAGGATATAAACATCGTTGTCAGACAGGCAGACAGACGGTAAAGCTGGCTAATTGGCAACTGGGTGCCCGAGTCGGCAGTTGCCAGCTGCTGCCAATCCATGGCCTGCATCGATAATTGGCTAAACGCCAACTGTGATCTCTGCAAGAGCAACGCGCTGACTGGCTAACTCGCTAGCTGGCTAACTAGGTGCGTCTCTTAGCCAGGCCCAAAGACAACTCCGGCCAAGCGATGAGCTGAGCTGAGCTGAGTTGAGCACATGATCTATTCCGAGATCCCAGGAGTATCAACTCAAGAACGAAAATCAATGCAATTCCAATTTGAAGTGTTCCTCATCAAATTAACATCGTGTTTGCAGCCATACACAACTTTTCAAAATAATATTAAACAAGATTAATACTAAACAAATTTCGCTAGATTCAAAATCAATGTTACTAAAGACTGAGAATTTTGAAAAAAAAAATACAAATTAACTTACATAACATTAAAAGATATTAATTAAATATAGGATTAAAAAAATATTTATACATGAAGAATAACAGATATTTTTAGTTCACCAATGTTCGAGATTTAAAGTTCGTAACAATAATTAAAATACTTATTTATTTAAGCAGAAGTTGACAAATTTAAACAGTAAATTTGTATACTATGATATCGAAGGTCCGTCTGTCTGACACCCTTAGAGAGATAGAGACCTGAAACTTGGAACATATACTTGAAAGTGCTCCGAATTAAAAAAGTGTTAAGATTGGAATCCTACGTACATTAGGGAGCTAGAAAATCGATAAAATCGATATTCGCAACTCGATAAAGCCACATATCTCCCAAAGGCTACAGTCACCAATTTTGGTTGTCGATCTCCTTCAAAGATCTGCATATGCCACGCCTACTTCTACACACCCACAACCGCCTCCCCAGGAAATCTAGAAATCTGAAATGCAGTTACGCCCGACTGCTTCGTTCTCTCTTGTTTTTCTTTTTGTTTTCCAATTAAAAATTGCGATTAAATCACACCTAAATTTGATTAGAACACAGATCATTTAATGGCTATACATATAGAGAAGTATATCATTAATCAATCGGAATCTTAATCTACATCTGTATTAGCGCAATGTCTGAAACCTGTCATTAAATAGCTAATTTCAGCAGCTTTTTTCAGCTTGCTGCTCATCAATTGTTGCTTATTAGGGTCAGGGGTGAAGGCGCCTATTAAAACAGCCACAACTGTTTTGACAGCACTTCATATGTACAGTTATTTCATATGTTATACAAAAATACATACATGCATATGCATACAGGAAATGAGAACTTAAAACAATTTAATATTGGGTCATAAATCAAGTCTTGAGCTGCTGCCAACTTAGCTTCCAAATCAAATAATAATACGGATTTGCTGCCAAATAAACTGCACTTTTGAATAAAAAATAAAACTACATTTCATGGCCCAAAGCTTGTTAAGATTCAAATGTTACTGTTAGTTCGATTTAAGCCATTCATAATTCTGAAAAGATTTTGTTGTGGATAAATCAGATTAAATGACCACACTAAATGGTGATCATTAGAACAAGAAACAAGTGCTTCACACACTGAGCGAAATGCAACAAATATGTTCAAATTTAAAATCAGAACAATAACACATCAATCAAAACAAAACACAACAAAACAAAACAAAACAAAATTAATCAAACTATCTATTGTTTTGTGTATGTGTTATGTGAGAGTGTGTGTGTGTGCATTGTCTCGTAATTCCCCAACGACAATGTTGTGTTTTGAATGCAAAATTCAAGTAGCTACACTACACTACAAAAAACAAAAAAACAACAACAACAACAACAACAAAAACATTGATGACTAGCAATATTGTCGGGCCTTTTAAATAGGCTTAATTAAAATACATAAACACTGTTGTTGGTATTTTTGCTGTTCGTGTAATTGTCATTATTGCTGTTGGCAACAGCTGCTGGGCGTGTTGTTGTTGTTGTTGTTGTTGTTGCTGGTGTTGCTGGTGTTGTTGCCACTAATGCAATTTGGTTCAGCTGCCAGCGCCCCGAAATGGTCTAATTAAAACGATCGCCGTTGCCTTCGACGGGCCAACCAAGGTGATGCCCTGTATGTGGGGAGGTACGCTGCATGCAACTCGATCAGTGGATATAATAATAATACTTTGTTGCAGCAGCACATCTCCGATCAACTTATACTAGTATATATGTATGTATAAAGTGTGTAAATGTGAATAGTAACATTTGGTGCTGATGTTGTTTTTCTTTCTAAGAAATTATGTGTGTTCCCTTTCAGTTCTTTTGTCATGTTTTGTTAGTGTTGCAAATTTGAAATATTTATTGACCAGACTATGCTTGATACAGGGCATTATCAAGTCGAAAATTTGAGTTTGGCAACACTTCAAATTTGATGTTTGTTGCTTAATTAAAGCAATCAAATTTAAGAGCAACCGTCGGCGCTGTGAACAATTTGTGCCAATTGTTATTGCTATTGTTGTGTATTTTGCTATTGTTATTAATCTTATTATTGTATGTGTGTGTGTGTGTGTGTGTGTGTGTTGCAGTTGCATAAAATAAAATTGAATTATGCGCTTGGCTAAATGCGTTTTCTCTAAATTCATGTTCCCCATGCGTAACAATATTATTTTGTTGCAGAATGCATTACTTAGTCAAGAAACGCACCCAAATCTAAACCAAGTCAGTCACCCACTGGCAACATCAGTTGCAGTTGCAGTTGCAGTTGATGTTGTTGCTGTTGTTGTTGTTGTTGTTGTTGTTGTTGTTGTTATGCTAATGCGTGTAAAAAACCAATTAACATCGCTGACTTTTAACAGACGGCAGTTGGCCCTTTGCTATGCAACTTGGCCAAATGAAATGCAATTTATTTGCATTCGCATTTCCTTTTTGTTGCCTTTCGTTTCGTTTCGTTTCTTTCATACATTTTAAGCGCACTTAAAAAAAATAAAACAAAAACAAAAACAAACAAACAAAAAAGAAAGTCGTTCAATTTGAATACCCTATGAAGTGCAATTGTATAACAATTATTTTTCCAATATCAAAAAACATATATATACACTAACATATATATATACTTGATCAGCAACACTGGCCAAGTCGATATACTCGTCATAGCTCCAATTAGAACAATCGTTCGAAAGATTAGATCATTTTAGACCAACTTTTTTGTTTACCAAGTTGTCTAAACCAAAGTTACCCAATATTCTTCTTATTGGCTGTAAAAGGATCAAACAGTCGGTTTTCGAATTTAATGTGAAACTTAAAATAAATCAAAAGAATTTTGATGTCGAAGGGTATCCAGTCTACAAATTGGCACGGTCTTATTTTTATTTTTATATTTTTTGGCAGCTGTTTAGCTGTTTTATCAGTCTAAAGGTTTTGACGATTTCTGATATTTGCCCCTCGTGTCTCAACTGGATTTATAATTGTTGCTTACGTACTGTGGTAAACTTTTACTAATAAATTTTCCTTCTATTTCCTATTAGTTTTGTAGTTCCGATCAGAAATACAACGAATTTTCGACCTCTTTTTGTTGCTCGAACTTCAACGACTTCAACATTGTCAAATTGACGCTCAAGTCGATTATACCCGTTGCGTGAGTGTGGCGAGTGTAAGTAGCAATATTAACCAGTAGGCGACGAGTAGGCAGTTGAACGACGTCGACGTCGACGTTGACGTTGACGTCGTCGTCAACGCCACCACATTGTTTTCTCAATTATGGATAGTCAATTAATTCTAATGAGTGTGAGTGTATATAAATATATATATATATATATATATATATATATATATGTGTGTGTGTGTGTGTGTGTGTGTGTGTGTGTGTGTGTAGTTGCTGGTGAGTTGCATGTAATTTCCATTTTTTGTGCGCTTTGGCAACTTAATTTAATGCGTTGCAGCAAAAAGCAACAGCAGCAGCAACAGCAACAACAGCAACTGCAACTGCAACAAACGGCAACCGCAACAGCCAACCAAGCAACCAACGAACAACAAACAAACAACATCCAACAATTGCATCCGCATTGCGTGGCTTCGTTTGTGTTGCTGATTGTTTTGCTGTTGTTGTTGTTGTTGTTGTTGCTTTTGTTATTTTCCGCTGCCTCTTTTTTTGCATAATTGCCTTTTGGCTTTATAATTATTGTTTCATACGGTTTTAATTCGTTAATTAATTACGTTGCACGTTCGTTAGATGTTGCTGTTGTTGTTGTTGTTGTTGCTTTTGCCTTAATAGTTTGTTCCTTTATTGCGAATACGCAGCGTTCACAACACGGTTAACTAACAAGTTATTCAAGAAAACTTTATTCATTATTTTTTTTATTATTAATTATTCATCTTTGCTGCCACATTTGCATGGCTGATTCACCAACTAATATTGAATGCTACCAAGCTATTTGTATCCTTTTTCGGCATTTGTTAACTTCGAATAAACCTTAAGATTCTCTGTTTGAGATTGATTATGCTATATTTGGGATTTACTAGGAATACAAAAATTAGTTGTAGAATCTCCGTCAAACGAAAGTTAAAATACCAATTATAGGATCATAGTTTAAATATATGGATAGATAAAAGAACACTGCAAACTGGAAACATCTGTTAAAATATCAATTATGAGATCATAGTTGAAATAGATAGTTTCGAAATGCGACCACAACCTGCTAACATTCCTAAAGTGCCAACAGTTACTGACTGCATCTGTGTGTGTTAACGGTGATCAATCCAGGCAATAGGCCACGCGGCGTGTTGAATTTATGAACATGAACATGAACATATAGGCAATGCCGCTCGGACGCATTGCGGAATTTTAACAAGTTGCAATAACAACAAAGCAGTGCTAATTCCCCAAAGGCAACAGTCACAGCAACAGCAACAGCAACAGCAGCAGCAGCAACAACAACAATAAGCTTCACATTAACCATTTAAATGCAACAAGAAACAAATATAAATGAGAAAGAAGCGGCAGAGCACAAAAAATACATATCAAATATATATATGTATATATATTTATGTATATATATGTGTAAAATAAAAATAAAACTAAACAAAAAACAAGTAAAATCATACCGTCGAGAGAGCCCGGCTACGATATACCCTGTTAGCTGTTAAATATATTCTAATGCGATTGGCAAATTTCTCCTTAAAAAGCTTTGCAACCAATTGTGAGCAGGTCTCATTTCTTGTAGCAAACTGGCTGCATATACATACATGCATACGTATGATAAATAATATGCATATGTATATTATGTATAAATTAGAAGAAATGTGGAATTTATGTCTATCGGAAATCGAAATGTATCGATAATCGAGAAACGAAGGCAGTTATCGATCGAATAAAGCAAACTTGATCTGCCTCTGTTATAAGAGAACTTATATTCCAAATTCTCTAGCCCTTGTAGTTTCTGAGATCCGCGTGTTCATATAGTCGGACAGACGGACATGGCTATATCGATTCGGCTTTTGATACAAGAATCAGTATCAAGTATCAAGAATATATATACTTTATACTGTTACATACATTTGCACAAAACAATTATACCCTTTTTACCCATTTTTAATGGGTTAAGGGTATAATAAATAACCTCTCGACTCGCGGACATTCAACAAAATTTGCACTTTTGCCAGGCAGCATACCAAGAACCCGCTTTGAAGCACCAAACAAAATAAAAGAATAGCAACAAAAACAACAAAACAACAAAACAAAAAACAACAACAACAAAAATCAAGAATAACCCTGAGGAGACCTGTGCAAGATTTCTCTGTCCTGGCATAGACTGTGCAGGCTTTCGTTCTCTGGTTCTCTGTTTCTCGACTGGTGCCGCTTGAGAATCCCCGAGAGCTCATTAAAAAATACCAAAATCTTTGTGCTGAAAATGTGACAAAATTTTTAAATCACCTTCACTCAGCGATGTCGTCCCCTGCTGTCCCCTGCTGTCCCCTGCTGTCCCCTAAACACTGTGGCAAGCAGTTTAGCAGCGCGCACAGTGGTGCCAAGTCGTTGATAAAATGCTCAAGTGTCGAAATCAAGTAGCAAAACTTTCTAAAAGTCAATAGAATTAATTAAAACAGAAATTATGAATTATTATTACACTATTATTTGTACTAAAAAAGTATCAATATATAATATAAAATAAAAAAACTCTGTTGTCACCTCGACTTTTTCACAGAGACTCAAAATTAAGTAAATTTGAATTTATCGCTTATACGAGTTTTGCTTAATATTTAAGTATTAAACTATTAGAGGATCAAATATTATATATTCATATATAAATATATATATGTATATATGACAATAGTTGTTTGCACTTATGCAAGAATGACCCACGGTGCGAACTGCTAACCGTTGGAATGCGTCTGCCTTCCCAGTCCAAGTTCGAGTTGGAGCCGGAGTCCTGAGACCTCAAACAAAAGTGCAAGTGATGCTCATGTACAGAATCGAATCCAGCGGTTGATGCGAGACAGCAAAAGAAACTCAGTCACTAGACCGTAGGACTCGGAGACACTTGCAACTGAGTCGGAGACAGAGACTCGAGACTCGAGACTCGAGACTGGCGACTTGAGACTCGAGAACTGAGACTTGATACTCGAAGATCGGAAAGTTTGGGCTTAGCTGTGTGGCTGTCGCGTTCTCGAATTGCGAGTTGAAAGTTTGCGCTTTTGCGCATTTTTTTTAATGAGCCTCTAATTGACATCTGCATTTATTTGCGACAGCGGGACGGGACAACCGAGCTGGGCTGCCTCTCATCGATCATGGGGCATGCGGGAGAGTGCAAGCAAAACAAAACAAAAACAAAAAAAAAAAATTTTAATTGGCATTTTAACTAAAAGTGTTTAGGCTTTAGTTAAAATTGTTGGCCAAATGAAAACTGAGAATCGAGAAAACTGAGAAACTAAGAAACTGAAAAACTGGTTTTTATTGACACTTGTATGTATGTCCGGTGTGTGTGTGTGTGTGTGTGTGTGTGTGTGTGTGTGTGTGTGTGTGTGTGTGTGTGTGTGTGTGTGTATGTATGCGTTTGTGCGAGAGCGGACTCAACAAAAGATCCGCGCGGTACATTCAACCCAATTAACGCGTTGCCCGTTTGCCGGTTCCCTGTACAACACAAATCTGTACGCCCCTCTATCCCCACCCTTCGCCTCTGGCTTCCCCTTTGTGCGTTGTACCTGTCCACCCCCTCCCCCCAACCACCTTCTCCATCGAATGACAAACAATTTAGTATGAGAGGCTGGCGGCCGTATTATGCAAAAATGCATATTGCAAATTGATAAGCGACTGATCTCTGATATACATAACTGACTGTAGAGTGGGGCAGATTGATGAAGCCCAAAGAGAGAGAGAGACAGAGAGAATGAGAGAGAGAGAGAGAGAGGGCGCGAAAGGAGTGACTGTCGGCACATGAAGCGAATGTCGCACGCACTGTTTGCTTCATTTACTCAAATTGAAAGCGACAATGTTTAGGGGCAGCGCTCGGCTAATGATGATGTTTGCCAATCTGATCTCGCAATGATCATAATGATGAGGCAAAAAGAGTTTTGCACCATGGGGACCATGGGGAAACGAAGCGTAAACCCAACACAGCCAGAGCCACAACGCATATGTGTACAAAAAAGGGCAACAGCACAATCAAGCAAAGGGCCAGATCGGACCCAACGCAACGTATATGCATACATACATGTATATACACATAAATGCATACATACATACATACATGCATACATATGTACGCACCATGCCGAGTTGTCGTCATGATCGTCGTTCGCCGCTCGCCGCTCGCCGCTCGCCGCTCGCCGCTCGCCGCTCGTAGGCTTCCTCGTCGTTGCCGCCCGGGGTAAGCCAATTAAATGTGAGATCGTGTAATTGGCAAATTAATTTCAAACCAATTATAAAGAAAACGACCACAAACAAAAGAATGAGCCCAGGACGCAGCAGCGACGGCAGCAGCGACGGCAGCCACCGAGTCGACTTGATTTGGCAGTGTGTCTTGCTTTCGGCACTCGGCACTCGGCATTCGGCATTCGGTAATCGGCTTCGACTCCAACAGCGACGCTGACTTTGGCTGCGTCTTCGGCACCAGCTTCGTTGTGCAGCTTGTTCAGGTGCGTGCGCTGCTCCGATAAAAATCTGTGCAAATGAGCCTCAAAGTGCAAAAAAAAACAAAAAAAAAACGGGAGACTGGGAGAGAGAGAGAGAGAGAGCAGCAATAAGAAACTGCTGGCAATTTAAGCAAGTCAGATGAGAAGCAAATGAGAGAACGCAACGAGCTGCGTGGGGTAAAATGAGCTTGCTGAGAAAACGCTCTAAAAATGTCATCGATCGATAAGCGATCTTGTGGCAAGCTGAAGCTACAAAATCAGTGCTGATCAATGCAAATTCAGATATGTATTGACAATAAGCGTGAATAGATCGGGAGGAAATCAATGAAATATATACATATGTAACTCAAAACTAAAAAATACTTTTGAGCCAGATTTGTGTAGAAAGACTTAAGCTAATGACAACAAAAACAAATACAATTTTCAACTTGGACATGCGAGAAATTATTCGCTAATTATCGGCTGTTTTTAATACTATTTAACGCCGTGTATTAAAATGACGAAATTGGGAATTGAGTCTGAATTGATTCAGTTATTGTTGTTGCATTGAACAAAAGAAACTTGAATCAGATCAGCGTTCTCGATATCGATTCGATTATGGTAACAGAGCCTTAAACCTTATATTCAATATTCATATTCTGGATAGTTGCTGCTTTTGCTGATTATGTCTTAATAAGCGTTGCCTGCCCAGGCAACACCCCACGCCTCGACCTTCGCCGATGCAGCTGTTTGGTTATAACGGAATTACAACAAAAACGCATTAAGTGCGAAAGAGGCCGTTGCGCACTTCATTTTTCATTTTGGCGCGACGCACTTCCTTTGAAAGCACGGCAACAACAATAAGGAGAACTGAGACTGGTCTGGACTGCCCCTGTTGGTGTCCCGCCCCCTTTTTAACCAGCGTCTGTTTGCATGTGTCCCGTTCAACGCGTTGACGTCAGAGAAAATTGTGGCATAAGCCGAACCACAATTCCTGCCAATAACGATGGTGATGATGATGATGATGATGATTGTGATAATGATAATGATGGTGTTGGTGATGAACTCTGACGATGCCTCTTAATTATTAATAAAACCAATTGCAAACCAAGTTCAGCAATGGAAGTCAGCCCTAGCCAGTCTGGCCAGTCCCAGTTAACATGTTAACTTTTTAATTAACGAGTTTTCTTCTTCGATTCCAATTTGCCAGCCAACACACACACACACACCTCACCGCATTGCTGCTGCCCACAGAACTGGCCGGTAGCCGACATCCTACCCAGCGCCTACCCAATCCCTGATCCATAGCGAGTCGCCCGATTTGCGAGTTGCCACTGTACGCTTTATACAACCTCAGCGAACTAATAATATAATATATCCATCCATGATATCCATTTGTATCTTAAAGTATCATCTCGTACATTCGAATTTTTGTTGTACTTGCTTATTTACAAATTCAGGAATTAGAAATAAATTGCGAGCTACAGACCCTTGGCGTTATTTTCTTTTGGCAAATTTATAAATATTTAAGATCGTATTTCTGTAGTCACTTTGTCACCTTTAAAATTAGTTAAGTGTTTTTTTTTTACTGTGGCAGTTTGGGCTGTATTTTCGCAGGGCATCGGCGAGTCAAGCACTCTCGACCCGAGCTCGCTTACTTGTTTTTAATTTAATTTAGTTGCAAAGTCGTTGCATGCTTCGCTGCTTATAGCTGCAAGTTGGAGACGGCGGCTCAATATTCGTTCGCTCTCTGGTCAACAAGTTCTTGGTTGCAGCTACAAAAGTGCCTCTAGTTATTGCATACATCGCTCTCTCTGACTCTCTCTCACTCACTTATTCTTGTTCCAGTTGGGCAATGCCATTTATTAATAAAATATTTGCAAATTGTTGTCAGCCCGCAACCCGCACCCCGCACCCTGCTCCCCATCCGTTGACCGTCATAAATACAAGGATTACGGATGCGCAAAGGGAGAAGCTGCCAGCGGGGCAACACGCAACAGGATCGGGGAAAAGTAAAGTGCCTAAGCAAGTTGTTAGAATTAAGGGGCCGCAGCACAATGCTGCATGTGTGGCAATTACACTGAAAAACATGAGTGCATGTTGAATTGGGTCATCGACTGTAACAACTCCCTTAAGTTGAAAACTCACTAAGAAAATAATTTTAAAGAAGTGTAACCTTTTTATGAAATGTATATTTGTAGGAAGTGGAAAAGCTTTGCCTGATTATGCTTTAATAGTCAGTCGTCTTTTATTTATAGAATATCGATTCTTTTCCGAGTGAATATAAATATAGTCATACATACATATTAAGAATATTTGAGCCGATTATATAGTATTTTAAAACAAGTTAGAAAAAAGGCAGAAAATCTTGTGAATATACAGAAATCAATTGGGTTAACACTTCATGCTATTTTTATTGTTCAATAAAACATGAATCTTTCTTCATTTTGAATAAATTTAAATTAGATAGATAATTCAGAGATTTATTCATAAAAAACAAGTAATGCAACATTTCCACAACTGTTTAGTAATTTGTCATTTGTGAGTTTAGTCTTAACTACTAATGCCAACGGTGTTTCTATTTTTGTGAACATTGCTGTAAATGAATATTATGTTTTAGACTTAAGGTTGAAAATAGTTTGAATCACAGTCTTTATTTAAAAATGCACTTGGCACGAAATTAAAACACAACAAAAAAAGACTGGATTCCAGCTGAGGAGTGTTATTATCTGGCATTCCAATGGATGGGTTGCATGAGTGTATGTAAATATGTGCGCGTACATGAATATACATATATATTTCTGCATCCGTTTGCATGTATGTATGCCTGTATGTACATATATACATATATATGTATGTATGTATGTATGTATATTTAGTCGTCCGCTGCTACTGTACAAGTCGCGAGCCGCGAGGTGCGCGTGCGCACCCAGCAACTGATAAGATCGCAGCAGCAGCAGCAGCAGCAGCAGCAGGCGAGGGAGAGCGAGGACGGGGTGTGGGCCAGAAGTAGGCTCGGGTCGGGTCGGTTAGCCAAGGCAATAAGCCATACTAATAGGCTGTTGCTGCCAGACGCAATCGGCGACTGCATCAGTGATGGGCTGAGCAGCGAGGTGCCTCCTTTTGAAGCAGCCCCACGTTGCTGCCTCCCAGCGCTCGGCCACGCCTTCACTTACATTTGCCACATTTGTATGAATAATTTAATTATTGTTTAAATGTTAATTAATGCAACGTGAGTCGCAAGTCGAAAGTCCCGTCTCGAGACGTTAACTGAGCCAATGCACATCACTGCAGTTTTTCCTCCCATATATTTTTTTGTTCGTGTTTTTATTTTTGCACCTCCACTTTACACGCTCCAAAAAGAGGCGAGACGCCCGGAGACTGAGCTTATAACTTGACAGACACGCATTTGGCATTAATGGGTTGCTTGACCGACAACAACTCAGCAAACTTGCATAAGAGACAACAACAGCAGAGACGAGAGAGAGAAGGAAACGCACTCCCAGAAGAGAGACGGAGCGAAGGGAGGAGTGGGGAGGGAGTGGTAGAGCTTTGCAAATTGCCTAAAATTTGCAATTGGATGTGACTAATTAAGCTGCAAAGCACAGCAACTGGCAAGAGATAAGCAGGATGTGCAAGGAGCATCCCTGTCGAGTACTTCATATAGGGTCCTTTACAAGGCCTGAACCCTAACTATTATGTTGCCATGTCCTGAATCGTAATTTTTACAAATATGATTTCGAAATGTAAAGCTTACAAAATTGAAAAAATAATTGATTTCGTTTAATATAAATGTGATTTGTTTTTATTCTTTGATAGAAATATTTTCAAATAGGATCAAATTGGAACTTGGAAAACAAGTATGAGCATGGTAATAATTAGTAAAAATTATTTAAGAAAAGTTATGTTCAATTTTTCTCAAAATTATTTCATATTGTTGAACGCAATAATTGACCAACGTATTTTGGAATGAAAAACAGATTGTCTTAACTGTTTAAGATCGGCAACATAAAAGTTTGTAGAGGCCAAGTTTGCTTATTCCGAATTTAGAATTACTTTCTATATTTAAGATATGTATACTTAACTATACTTAACTTTTGTATTTTGATTCTGATTGATTTGACTCATGTACACACACTCACACACACTTTAACTAGTGTCGTGTTAATGGTAAGGCGAAACTTGAAACTCGAGCAGTTAACAAAAAAGATTTGTGTTTTGTTGCTATTTTTGTTGTTGTTGTTGTTGTTGTCGTTCTTGGGTCTCTGTGGTCGGTCACTTTGCTTGTTTTTTTGCAGCGACTGCCAAATGCAGTCGACGTTAATTAAAACAAATGGCAAAAATAAACAACAGAAGCAGAAGAAACTAAAAGTAAACTAATTATAAGGATCGCAGCACAAAAGTTTCGACTTACATATGCAGAAAATTGTTGCTTTTGTTGCTGCGAGAGTGGGCTCGAAGAATAAGGGGGCGTATGGTGGCGGCGGCGACGGCGGCGTTCAACGGGTCTATTTTCTTCTTTATAGCTGACACAATCGGTTTGTGGTTCTTGTTGCAGTCGTTTCCTCTTCGCTTCTTGCAGAAAGCCTTCTTTCTTTTCTTTTTTTTTATTTTTTCTTGTTTTTGCAAATTTTTCTTGATTTTTCTTGTATTTATTTAGCGATGTTTGTAGTAAAATTTGCACACAGGAATGTGGTTGCTATTGTTATTGTTGTTGTTGTTATTGTTTTCGTTTCGTTTGTTTTGTTTTGGTTTGTTTTGTTTATGCTTCGAATTGTTGTTGCTGCCCACTGATAATTGAGTGCGAATTTTAATATTCGCACTAAACGCATGAAATTTTCTGCTGCTTGCACACGTGCAGAGCCATAGGGAGAGCGCAAGCAATAAACACAACAGGCAGACCGAGAGAGAGTGTGTGATAGTAAGTGAGAGAAAGAGAGAGAGGAGAGAGTGGGAGTTGCTAGCCGTTTGCGTGAGAGTCGTATGCGCGACTGATTTACCGTTGATTGAATTAGTACAGATGGCGAGAAGAAGGCGCTGCTAACGAGCCAAGATCAGCGCCAACACGTCAGGAGTGCGAGACAGCGAGAGCGAGTACGAGTACGAGTGCGAGTGCGAGTGCGAGTGCGAGAGAGCTAATGACCGTCGACACCTGCAACAACACACACAAAACACAAAACACACGCGAACTGCGAACTGAATTCGACTCAATTAGTTAGCTCGTAAATTTGCATACATATTTCAAATAATTGCCCCACAGGGGTTTGGGGACGAAGACTAGTGGGGGCGTTCACGCACACAGATGTTGTTGTTGTTGTTGTTGTTGGTGGCGGTGTTAGTTTTGTTGCTTCCGTTGCTGTTGTGGCACACACTCATATGTACATACTACACACACTTGCATAAATATCTTGGACAACAAAAAAAATATAAAAAATAAGAAATTTTGTATTTTGCTCAACTTGATTAATAAACAATGCGCATCGCACTTTGCACACAAATAATAATTTGTATTTCGCGTAACGTAACGTAACGTAACGTTTGTTGTCAGTTTATTGCTATTGCTGTTCTTGCTGCTTCTACTGCGCGCACACACGACCGCCAGCGCCGAAGTTCACTTGACGAATGCGACGAAGCTGCATGAATGAAAACCGAAAAGCGGCAAAACAGTGTTGTTGTGGTTGTTGTTGTTGTTGTTTGTGTTCCTCTGCTGCTACGGATACGGCTATTGCTATGGCTATTAAGGTGGTTGTGCTCTGACGCTCTCTCGCTCTCACTGGCTTATCAGCTGCTGCTGCTGCCGATGTTGCTGTTGCTGCCGCTGAGACCGGCATTTGCTATTGCTGTTGCTGCTTGCTGCTGCTGTGGCTGCGACTGCGACTGCGATAGTTACTGCGAGGGTTGTTTTGGCTCTTGCGCATTTTTACTTTGCTGCCCCTGATTATATATATGTGTGTGTGTGGGGGGTTTTCTTGTATTTGGTTCATTTTTTTTTGTTCGTGTATATACTGATATGCTTTTGGAGCTTCGCTGTGATTGGATGCCAATCGTTTTGGCACTTGGCTGCCAGCCGCCTATCGCAGGTGCCAGCCAACGAGGGTAGTATTCGCAGCAGGTCCGCCAGTCCGTTAACAGCGCGCTGTTAGGCGCACACCTGTGCGTAGGAGAAGCGCACTGTTAACAGAGGCCGGCTGTAGGTGGAGCCAAGCGCTGCTTCAGATGTAAATATGTTTACAACGAAATTCAAGTCAATTCACAGTTTCCTTTTGGTGCCACACTTTTTTCTTTTCTTTTGTATTATTATTTTTAATTAAATGACAAACCCTTTTCAAAACATTAAATGGCCACCACGCACCGCTTTCATCGTCACGTCTCTAATGAGTTGACAAAAATGTAACTTTTGATTTGTCTCGGACTATTTTAACGGGGTTGGTTGCATTGATGCTGCTGTTGTTGTTGTTGTCCTTTAGCCATTTATTATTTTGCACCTCGGACTGATTTGATTCTGGTCGGTTTACCAACCAACTTGACAGATATCCTGTTCTCTATCTACCGGCATTGCAGCAACCCCTTCTTCAGCGAGTCCATAACAAATTTATTGTAAAAAAAAAACAAAAAAAAAAAATAAAGAAAAAAAAATAAATAATAGAATAAAAATACGATAATGTCGTAGAGTGAAACCCATTGCCCTTGGACAACCACATAATGAATTGGCAGCATAAATAATAGGCTCAAACTACTTAGGATAAGCATAGCACACGCACCCAAGACACACTCACATACACACACAGGCTTGTAACACAACAAATGTACCGCAACCCCCTGGACTGCATCCCTTTGGCAGGACGACTGCTGGCAAAGAGCAGCATTATTCATATATAAAAAGCCAATTAAAAATTTATAATAAGCCCCGCACCAAATGCAGCAACCCCCAAAAATGAAATAAACATAAGCATTAGGCACAGTGGAATTAAAATGCTATTCATAACCAACAAGTCAATAGCGTCAGTATTCTTTTTAATAACAAAACATAAGAAATGAGTTGTTTAGTATTAAATATCAAAATCTAATCATTACTCCTGTGGAAAATGCACAAATCGAAAATTACTGTGAATACACAAAGCTTATCCAAAAACAAATTTTATTTGTTCGGCTATTTTAAAGTGGATTATTATTATTTATGTAAATATTTTTATTGTTTTTTTATTTTTTGGCGGCAAAAAAAAAATATATATTATTATTTACGGATCATTTTGATTTAGATTTGGTCATGGCCCACTGTGCACAGTCGACCTCAAAGTGAAAGCTTAAAAGCATATGAGTGTTGTACACAGGAATCGTCCTGTCCAAGCACGGATCTGAAGTTAGTATTTTTGAGCTGAGGCATAGCTCGGTGGTCGGTGAACGGGGGTGTTGTGTTGGGTGAGGGTTGAGGTCGCACACACATACAGCGCTAAATTAGATGTAAAATAATGAACATTTCAATTAAAATAATTAATATCATGGAGTGCATGGCTCTCTGGCCCTGACAATGGCCAAGGCAGATGAGTTCAAGATTCTGCGGCTGCTGCAAGTCGAAGCCCAGCCACTAAGCACTCAATTAACCATTTTAATGTCTATGGGGCTGATGTTATGTTTGAAGCATGTGCAAACGGTACAGAAATGAAGGAGTGAGTGAGATGGGGTGGGGATTGGGGATTGGGGGAGGGGTGCGAGTTAAGCGATGAGCTAAGGCTTTTTAATTATAATTAAACATGCGAGCGAGCGAGCGAGCGAGAAAATACTTAGGTGGATGGTATGACATGGTCTCGGTACGATATGGTATGGTATAATATGGTTATGGTATGGTATAATATGGTAAGGTATGGTGTTTCTATGGCTTGGCATAATCACTTAGCCGCGTGCAGCGCAGCATTTAAAATTAATTCTACTCAAGTGCGTTTTTCGGGTCGGGCTAGAAAAAAAAACACGTGGCACACGTGAAGCTGATGCCTGAAAGTGGAACCCGGGCGGGATGAGCGGGGCGTGGGACGCGGGGCGCGGGGCGCGGGGAGTTGGTTAGTGGCTCGGCTGATGGGCTGCGATTACCGTTAGCGTTTTTGCGAGCGAAACAAATTGCACGCTAATTGCTCATGTTCAATTAAAAGCAAACTCGAACGCAAACGAAACGAAACACAAAACAAACCAAAACGGAAAAACGGAATGAACGCCGCTCTGGAATTCGGCCACACTGTGCGCTTTCCCACAAGAGCGCGCCCGCGTCTATGCGTGTGTGTGTGTGTGTGTGTGTGTGTGTGTGAGAGCGAAAGAAAGAGAATGAGAATGAGAATGAGAAGAGACAACACAGAGCACAGCAGATGCAGCAGCCAGACAGACGCTGGGCAACGCTTTTTGTTTTGGTTTTGATCCTTTGCGCAAATAATTGCCTAATTGTCTCTGGTCGGGGCTTGTCAGTGGCACGCATTGTAGCTACTGCTTGTGTTGTTGTTGGTGTTTTTGTTGTTGCTTGCTGCTTGCTGCATGCTGCATGCAAATGGCAACGCATATTTCTTACACAAATCCATTTTCATCTATTAATTGGCAGACCTCAGCAGCTGCTTGCTGGCCAGGACATAGGACATCGCTTCCCCCTTTTCTTTTTTTACACAATTAAGCGCTTGTGCAAATAAAAATCGAGACCAACAATGCGGTTCTCAACGCTCCACATACAGTGGCTCAAAGCCAGTTTGGAGCAGCGTCAAGCAAAAAATTGGAAGTTCTATCAAGTTTAAACAAATTCAAAATGTTTAAATGACAATTTGTTTAATGTTATATCACATTTAAAAAAGAAACTTTAGTTTTTATTCAAATATTAATTAACTAATTAAAATAAGTCAAAAACTTGAAGCAGTCTTAAAAAAGCTAAATATTTGGCGTATAAAAGCTTAAGTAAGGATGTTAATACTTAGTAAGAAATCCTTTAGCCTTAACAACTTCGCTTAACCTATTATTCATGGAAGATACCAGCTTCCGAGTATTAATCTGGAGACTGGAATTATCACATGGGGACAGTTCCAGGTAAGCCAGGACTGAACTTTTCCGGACTTATGCTTGGGGTCGTTGTCCTGATAGATCCGGAAAGTACGTGGGATTCCTAGTTTCTCAGCACTTTGGAGTACATTTTATTTTAGTATATTAATGTACACATTCTTGTCCATTGTTGTTTCAATGAACACCAAATTTCCGATGCCGGCTGCCGAGATACAGGCCCAACCATGACACTTCCTCCGCCATGCTTGACTGTTGCCTTTAAGTGTTTTGGGTTCAGCTCAGTATTGGACTGTAGCCACACATAATTCCATCCGTCCGCGCCAAAAATGTTCAATTTGTACTCATATTCAAATATGACTCTGTTTCAGAACTCGAAATCCTTGCCCAAGTGGATTTTGGCGAACGTCATCCTAGACCCTCTATTTTTTGCGCTTATAAATTGCTTTTTCCGTAGTACTCGGGCCTTCAAGTCATACTTTCGCAAAACCTAAAGCACAGTTTCCACACTGAACTTTTTCCTTATTTCATCGTGCACCTATTGAGTCAGTTTTTGAGCGGATAGCTTAAGATTTCCCCTTATTTTCTTGATGGTCCTCGACTCGTCCTGCTCGGTGAAATTCTTGTTTGGTACCATTCCGCCCTCGCCCTCGATCCAATTTTCGTCGATTATGATGTAGAATACAGTTGAGGTGTTTAAGTTGACCATTTTAGCTTTTTGGCGATATGAATTGGTCTGTTGGTCTATTTCTACCGAAAATATTCAACCTGACGAAAAAAATCCGGTTTTTATGGCAACCAGGTGTCCATAATGTAACTGTTCCAAAAGGGCTTGAACCATAAACTTAGGTACTTTTTTACATAACCCGACCTAGCGAGTGGGGAAATCACAGTTTATTAGGGTCATATATTCATTTCGGTGGTTAATAAATGTATCTGCAATCGGACTTTGGAATTTTTAAAAAATAATGAATAATGGGTTTATGGCAGGCAATTCAATTTTTGGCTTGACACTTCTCCAAATCGGCTTGTAGACACTGTACGTATGTAAATATGTAAATTTTACACTCGAATTTTTCGATTTACTTGTGGGATTTTTTTCAATGCATTCACAGCATATCGCCAAGATTTTCGAAAAAGTCGAAATTGTCTAATTGACCAGTTTCGTGTACCTTTAATTGATTCTGACCTTAACACATGAATTTTCTTAAAGAAAAAACACTGAAAAATTACTACTTGGAATAAATGCATACATGTGATAATCCTATTAAACAATGCAAAGTTTTGTGCAATAGCCGTCATGCTATCTGTCCGTCTGTCCGTCTGGAAGAACGTAAATTATTTCGACACCATTAGATATAGCGACTTAAAACTTGGAACATATGAAATCCGTATATTTCCCACTATTTTAAAGATAGCGTGACCAAAATTGGAAGGTCATCTCCTCCAAGGATCGCCATATAATTTTTTAGACCACGCATTGTTGCGCCGCACCCAGGAACTTCGGCCCTAAAAATCTGAAATACGCATATCTTCCATAATTTGTAATTTAGAGGTACCAAATTGTGAAAGAGTGTTACTTGCAACTCCCCTAAGAGTTCGCTTAAAAATAAAACGCCCACTCCGCCTACCTAATCCGATACACCTGTTGGTGTAAGTCGATAAGACCATATACCCCACGCAATTTTAAAGCTTAAGTCACCAAATTTGAAAGGTATATTACTACTGACACCCTTCAAAAGTTTGGTAAAAAACATTTTGGGCCACGCCCACTCCGGCCCCAAAAACCGATCAATTGGACTGTATTTCTTGGCTGCACACAACTTATGGTATCATAGTATTTCGCTGTCGGTTCCGTCCGACTGCAGCGTGCTCTCTTGTTATACCCAGAACCCATTAAAAATGGGTAAAAAGGGTATAATGGTTTTGTGCAAATGTATGTAACAGGCAGAAGGAAGCGTCTCCGACCCCATAAAGTATATATATTCTTGATCAGGATCAATAGCCGAGTCGATATAGCCCTGTCCGTCTGTCTGTCCGTCTGTCCGTATATAAGAGCTAGAGACTTCAAATTTGGAATATAAGATCTCGTATACCAGGCGCAGATCAAGTTTGCGTTATTTTATCGATAACTGCCTCAGTTTCTGAATTATCGATACATTTAGATTTCCGATAGCAATAAATTCCACATATCTCTCACAATTTAATGGATACAGTCACCAATTTTGGTTGGTAGGTTGTTGGCGAGGAAAGATCGGCATGTGCCATGCCCAACTCCGACGCCCCCATCACCCCCGCCCCTAAAATTTTCAAATGTATATCTTCCGAAGTTTTTGAGTAGGGAACGTCAAATTTGGTAGGTATATTACTGGTAGTCGCCTTTAAGAACCGATAACAAATTGGTGGTGCCACGCCCACACCTACGCCTATAATCGACAATTCCGATTGTAAAACGATAGCTCCGTATATCTCCGAAAATTTGAAAGATAGAGTAACCAAACTTGGAAGGTAATTTGCTGGTAACCTCCTCCAAGGATTGTCATACCAATTTTTGGACCACGCCCACAACCGCCGCCCCCAGGAACTTCGTCCCTAGAAATTTTAGATGCGCATAACTCCCGCAATCTGCAAGCTAGAGTCGCAAAATTTTGAAGGTATGTTACTGGTAACTCCCCCAAAGATCGATAAAAAATTTAGATGGCCACGCCCACTCCACCTACCTAAACCGATACACCTGTTGGTGTAAATCGATAAACCCATATATCTCACGCAATTTTAAGACTTAAGTCACCAAATCTTAAAGGTATATTGCTAGTAACATCCTTCATAAATGTGGAAAAAAATTTTGGACCACGCCCCCTCCCGCCCACAAAAAACGATAAATGCCTGAATCTCCCGCAATTTAAGAGCTACAGTTACCAAATTTAGAAGGTATATTAGTAAGGTCGAACTCAAAATTTTTTGGGCCACGCCCACTCCAGCCCCAAAACCGACAAACGTCCATATCCCTCGCAAGTTAGTTAGTTACCAAACTGGGTGGGAAGATTATTAGGAAACTTCTCAATAATTTGTTTGGTGCGAAACTATTAAAGGGGACATTTGGAAATAAACCTATAATGTATTTAAAGCTTGGTTCAGGGTATATGGTACGAGCTTGGTTCGAGCTCACACGACTACAGCGTTCTTACTTGTTTTGTTTTATATTAGTTAATTAGATCAACTTTTAGTGTGTTATTAAAAATTCCATAATCACAATTTTGTACAAGAAGTTTTACAAAAGATTTTGTTTCCTGATAGAAATGCATTGTTATTAAGTTACTATTTTAAATGTTCTAGTGCAATAACATTTCGTCTTAGCTTAATTGGTGATCGACAACATTTCTTTTTGTGTGAGGAGGGCACTCCGTTATATGTACATATATATATGAATGTATGTATGTATGTATGTATGTACATTTATCAGGATTTCTTTTCAAGATGGCTGTCAATGACGATAAAGTTCAGACCCTGCCGGCAGCACCTTCTGAAAATTCACCATCGTCTTAAAATTGCCAATTAATTTGCATACATACATGTATGTACATATGTATGTATATATGTACGTAAGTTCGTATGTGCATATGCATGTGTGCACGTACAAAATTGCATAGCAATTAAATTGGACGCTGCAACGCTTGTCTGCACTTATTATTTTTTTTTTCTGTGGTTAACATTTTCGTTGCTGTTGTTATTGCAATAATTATATCTGCTTGTTGTCAACATATTGATTGCCATTGTTAATAATATGTAAACGAGTGGCAAAAAATACGGTAAGGCCGCTCAATAACGACGGCTGCATCAGCCAATGGACAAACTTGTTAAACTTTAGCAACATTTCGTTTTGCGTATTGCTTTTGTATATGATTTGAGCCGTGTATGGAATACATGAGGGAAGCGCAGCGCTTTCAGCGCGTCTAATTGCGTTGCATTGTGTGACAAACAGAAGCATCAGCAATAGCAGCAGCAGCAGCAGCAGCAGCAGCAGCAGCAGTAGCAAAAGCGATATCCAATTTCAATACATAATTTATTAGCTGTGACTGTGAAAAGGGAACGGGAGCCCAATGCACTTTAAAATTGCCATTGCTTGAGCTCAGTTACGGCCACTTTTAAGCGGCAGCGGCAGCGGCAGAGCGCATTTGCAACCCATGATAAATGATAGGGCGACGCCTACGCGCGTGAAGGGTTGTCGCCGTCGCATTTTGCGGTACGCCGCAACGCCGATCAAATGGCTGATAAGCGGTTGACAACGGCACCGGCAGCAGTATCAGCAGTGCCTGTGACGTGGCTGTGGCTGTGGTTGACACTGCAAACGGCTGCAACCGTCAAAATTAATTAGAATTTTCAACAGCAAAAAGAAATGAAGAAAGCCTTATGCGATCCATTGCGCCCAACCTTAAATACCCTTCGCCTGATGCAAAAAGGAATACGCACATGTTGCAAACACATACACATACACACATATATATGTTTATACATTCTATAAATATCCAGCAAATATAAATTTCACTGCTGTATATTGCATAAAAAAAACTAAACACATTTAAATCGCTTCGTAAGGCTACTCATAAATTAAGCGTTCATTCTAAATCTAGCCAAAAACGAATCCCATAAAATAAGCTACACATATGTATACAAATGCAACGGCTGCATAAAAAAGTAAACGGAATTCGCTCGGATAGGGTAAATTGGTAACGCCAAGCGCTAAATTGAAATCAGTACCAAAACAGCAGCAGCAAGTAAAACAAAATATAAAAAACGATCATTAATCATCAAGCCAAAAGGGTTGACGCGCTTAACAGTCCCCGAAATACAAAACACTGCTGCAAAGCAACGGGGAAAAAACACACACATAAAAAAAAAAAAATTAAAAGGGTGGCTTGACCGGCGCCAGAACTTAAACCAATGCCAAAAACAACAATACCAAAAAAGCGCACTTTTTTACCTTTATTTAATATGTATGAAGAGTACATCACTTTAGGAGGTGATTCAATAGCTAGCTTATGTGGCTCCTTCGGCTTCTAATGCTCCTCATCGAGTGTGGATTTCAGCATATACTCTAGATATTTCCCACCAGGGTTAGCCATTGCGCGCAATGCCTCTACACACTGTGGATCTTTCATCAGTGCCGCAATTGTATAATCGTTTATGGCCGGATTATCCATGAGAGATTCGTCCAGCTTCTTGCAGCAGCGAAGAGCGCAACGACGCTCCTGCTCATCGACATCGGTACCATCGTCGCCCTCCGCCAGATATTGAACGGCCAGCTCGAGATTGTTATCGGCATGGTTGAGCACAGCGCGTGCCTCGCTCACCGGATAACCCATGGATAATAGGTGCTCGAGTTCAGGTGTCACGTTTTCAGCTCTTGCATTTGCCTCCGACGAATCCGCAACCTTATTTTGTTTTTTCGACATTTTGTTGGCGCAGCTTTTGAACAGAATTTACGCAGATGCTTGTTGAGAGACGGCACACCCTGTGATTGGTGGTCACGATTCACAATAAGCGTATTCCCGAAATTCAATTAACCCAAATTTGTAAACGTCGCCATTAATTTTGTATA
This sequence comes from Drosophila mimica, assembly GCA_037043585.1. NCBI lineage: Eukaryota > Metazoa > Arthropoda > Insecta > Diptera > Drosophilidae > Drosophila > Drosophila mimica. The sequence continues at coordinate 789,840 of JBAMBE010000674.1, forward strand.
AATTCGCAATATAAAAATTCAATTGCTCTTTTTTTTTTGGTAAATAAATTAATGTCTCATATTGAACTATGACATTTTATAGTTTAAGTAAAATATATGTGTATCTAATTTGAATAAAGTAATTTGTTAAAAAAACAGCTGATGTCGTTTCGGGAGTACCCTTTACATAGTGATCTCTTCAAGTAAGAACAAAAAACAGCTGAGTATCGATAGCAGGCATCGAGTAGCTTTGCGCGCGCATTTAAGTTTGTTGTTCAAAAAACAACTTGGATAACAAAATGTTAACAATTACAGGGCGCACATACACATACACACACATATATATACATATATACACACGAATACACAGCTGCGCTGGGCCGCTGTCTTCGTTTGGTTTGCTATTTATGCGTTGTACAATTTTAAATAATCACCCCGTTGGGAAATTTCATGGAAAGTCCGACAAAACACAACAATCGAAACCCTTTCGGTTCTCTTACTTTTACATTGCATTACTTTACTATTTGTAAGCGCTTATACGAATGTATGTGTGTTTGTTGTTTACACTGATTTATTGCTATTTTCTTGTGCTTTTCGGTTAACTCTTTGTTTATAAGCAGCCCAGGGACAAACAAGTGGCCCGTAAAAAGCATTTGCCATACCCTCATCTATCACAATTTCTTGCTACTGTTATATAATTTTTGGGTTTAAAAACGCATTATTTCGCTTTTGGTAATTGAAGTTTTTAGTTTTCATTAGCCACAGCCGGCCCATGGAGAGAGTGACAAGGGACGACAGTGAGCGCATTATAATAAATGACCTACACGCACACAGACATATGTCATATAAATATATATACATATATATATATATATATATATATATATATATCTACATATTTATTAAAAATATGGTAGGTATGGTATTCGTAAAAAAAGTTCCTTCTTCACAAGTTGCATTGTTCAAACTGTTCACGCACACAAGCTGTTTGTCAGCCCTGGCAACTGGCGCGCCAAAGCAGAAGAGCAGAAGAACGTAAAAACATAAAAGATACGTAAGTCGATACTTTTCGTATGGTCGCGCACACGCACGTACTGTTGCAAGAATTTTAAAACGGAACGGATATCAAAAGTTTCAACTTGAGCATTTGAAATATGGGCAAAACGTGCGCTGGCATTGACATCGACAGGGACATCGATAGTTATCGCAGCGGCTTTCGCAATTGTTTGATTTTACAAATGGCAAAATCACTTAACACACCGTTAACACCCACATTAGATGTACTTGGACGAACACATACATACACCATATACATACATACATATGTATATGCACGCCTGGGAAATCTGAGCTGCTCCACTTACGGTTTCATTTAGTTACTATGAAGTAGAGATGAGTGCGTGTCCTGTTTTTTCTTTCTTTTTTTTCACAGAAAAATTGCTATAATAGCTCAAAGTTACTGACTAATAATAATAATGCTATTGGTAAAAATATGAAATAAAGGATGAGTAAAAACATACATGTACATGTAAATGAACGGGTAAAGTAATGAGTGAGAGTTGGCAAACAGTAGCGCGTGTCGTGTTTCTAAGATTCTATCGTGCGTGCTTCCAATTTGTGGTTGGTGGCTCACGGGTCCTTCACTACCTTTAAGCTACCCCATGCTAAATGGTATTGGTTCTGGGGAAGACTGGGCACAGGGATCATAATCGAATTAAATGCGATGTCGAAAGAACTGAAACGAGAAAGTCATTAAAAACGCAACGCTAACGATTGCACGCAAATTGCTTGATTGTTTGGTCCCTGCAACAGTTTTCCCTCCTTTCTCGCCAGTTACACCCCGCCACCAGTTGTTGCTGCTGCTGCTGCTGACTGTCGTATAACACACACAATACCTACACACATACATACGTGTTAAAAACTATGAATGGAATTGAAGAATTGGAATTGGCAATTGCACGTGGCGTGCTGGTCACCCAAGATAAGCAACTGGCGACGCGTGCCCCGCCACTGGAATGCACGCTCTCTTTTTTTGTCTGTCTGTTGCACTTACTCGATTTGGAAAGATACTTATCAATGGATCTTGGTGAGCGGTAAGCGGTAAGCGAGTGCGTTACGTATTTATGACTCGAAATCGGATTGCCAGATTCATTTTCATCACGATTATCGTTATTAATATTATTAGTGTTTGCACTAAGCAGCTGACTTTACGTTTATTGTTATTCTTCATTTCGGGTGGTTGGTGTTGTAGGGGAGGGGGGAGGGGGTTCAGGCGGTGATTTGTGAATTGGAAAATTGACGCTTCACGTTGAAACGGGCCGGAAGATAATCGATCTAAAGCGGCTTTATCGAAGATGAAATTTTCAATTGAGTTTCAAGTTGAAAGAGTTACGAATATTGGTTTGTTGGGCGAATTGATGAATAACGTATAAAGAATATACTCTTGATAGAATATTAATGGACTTGCATCTTTTATAATAACTCTAGTAAAATCTAATGATAGATATATGATTAACCTGAAACAATTGTTTTTCTAAAATTATACAAATTGAAATGCCTATTAGTAGCTGACATTTGCAAATAAAGGGTTTCACTGGGATTTTGAAATAGTCTCTTTTTAAAGTGTTTACTTGAAAGACAAAATAAAATGTTCTTATAAATATTAAAAATATTATATTCAAAGCAGTTATTACAAAAGCATAGAATTTGTCAAGAACCCAATCATATTTTAGTGCATATGTATTGGTGGTTTCAACCCATAAAATTTCACTTTGCCGCACTAACAATTATTATTATTATTATTATTAAAATTATGCGGCAGTTCCAACCTAGGACAATACACATTGCTTTTCACACGACATGAAGGGCTCCCCGCACCGCCCTGTTCCCGTCCACCAAATTGTGCAGCCAACGACCTGAAGCACAATCATTCGTACATATGTATGTACATATGTACATTACGTATGTTCATAAATATTAAAACAAATTTAGTTTGTGCTTTTGTGCATTTTTGGTTACATTGAAAACGGAAAATGAAGCTTAGCAAATCACAAATTTATGTGGCAATCCATCAATGCCAGCCCAAAAATGTAAAAAGAATAGGCAACAATTCCGCACAAGGGGGCAGCAATTGCAGTGTCGCCGCTGCCGCTGCCACTGCCACTAATCGCTTCCCACGATCGAGTTGAGCGCACAACCAGCAAATTCAATATGTAAAATTGTGCCTTCATTAATCCGTAAATTAGAAGCATTGAATGATATCAGCTCAACTAGCTGGTTGGCTGCTCTGCCGATGGCAACCTTCTCTACACCGCACCCATCTCTCATCACCCCTCACCTTGTCGTTGCCCTTGGCTTCTCCCTCTCCAGCCAACGGGTGACTGTAGCTGGTGCTGACAAACAAGCAGCGCATTTGAAGTGCACCCTGCAGCCCTACAACAAATCACTGTACACACACACGCACACACACACACACACACACACACACACACACCACGCACACACACACACACACACACACACACACACACAAGCATTGAGAGCTAAACTGCAGAGCCATGTCAACTAAATATGAAGGGCAATCCCGCCAACCCAGTTCCACCACCAGAGTCTAAAGAAAAAACGACAGCAAAGCCGCCAGGCACAGTGGTTAAATGCCTTCATGGGTTATCATATTTATAAACTTTCGAAATCTATACAAATTATTTATATTATTTAAAATATATAGGTGAAAGCGTACAAGATTATTAATCATCAGACAATATTATGAGCAATTTTTAATGCACAATAATTAAATAAATAAATTTAAAAATGTATCGATTTCTTATACATCACCTTCCGTAAAATAATTAAAGTATGCTCTTTGGTAAGTGAACTTTGGCAGTACATGTTATTTGCAGCGAGTGGCAATAGTATTGGAACCACTGTGAGTATAGTGACATGTCAACGACAAGGACAACGAAGATTTTGAAAGGATGACACATGAACTGCAACAACAATATCAAGGGCGGGAAAAAAAACTAACAAAATATTGGCCAGTCGCAATGAAACAAAAATTAAATGAATTTTATATTAAAACTGTATTAGTCAAAGTCGCCTGCCTACCAGTTTGTCCGCTTGCCTGCCAACCAGCCTGTCAAAATCAGCAACGCATCCTGGGTTAGGTCATTTGAATGAGACGACTCTTCCCCTATCACCCTCCCACCCACCATGCTCATGGGCTAAATTGCACGCACTGAAGCATGAAAAATGCGGCGACCACAGAAGCAGCAGCAGCAGCATCAGCATCAGCATGAGCAGCAGCAGCAGCAGCAGCCAGGACGACCCATCGGTGGAGGGCAGAACTCAATTCGAGTGTAAAAACGATGCGACTAGCAGCCGCCACCGCGGCGAACGTTTGACATTTTCGTGTGCATAATTAAATTACGCAACGCACAAAATAAGGGGTGGGGGTTTGTTTAACAACAGGGGAGATACATTTTCAGATCCATTAGCACAACTCAAAAATAATAGTAACAAGAGAGAACGTTACAGTCGGACCTAACCGACAGCGAAATACTATGACATCATGTGCAGCCAAGCGTCCAAGTTTGCCTTTCAGATTGAGGTAGATATAAGATAGTAACCCTTCATCGAAGTTTTCTAACTCTTAAATTACGGAATATATGAGCTTTTCGAGATTTTGGGGGAGAAGGTTCCCAATAATAATCCTTCCGAGTTTGGAAACTGTAGCTAATAAATTGCGGGATATATGCAAATGGCGTGGTCCAAAGTATTGTATGCCGATCTTTGGAGGAGGGGCGTGGCAAATGCCGATCTTTGAAGGACATCGCCAGCAACCTACCAAACAAATTGATGCTTGTTGCCCCAAAATTGTGGGAGACATGCGGTTTTATTGATTTGCGAATATCGATTATATCGATTTTATAACTCCCTAGTACTTTCAAGTATGTGTTCCAAGTTTCAATTCTCTATCTCCAAGGGTGTCGAAAAAAGTTGCATTCATCCAGACGGACATTGCACAAACCCAAAATACTATTATAACTTTGGTATCATAGTATGAAAAAAGCGCAAATAACAGATATGCATATTTTTAGCAAAACTGCTTCAACTGCTCGTTATGAAAATTTTTAAAAATTAAGTCTAAAATTGTCAGCATTTTCAGGAAACTACAAATAAACTTTCGGAGCTCAAGATTAATTTCTATTTAGTTTTCTCCCTTGCATTATAATTTTGTGGTGACATGTATCCGATCCCCTAAGGAGTACATATTCTAGCCAATATTATTATTAATACACCAATTTTTTTTTAATATGTTGAATTCCCTCATTTTTAAAGTAATATATTAATGAATTTTTGAATATAATTGTCTTTTTGCTTCGGTTACTCAAGGCAATACGTCCTTACTTGGTTGACTAGATCTCAGCAAATTTACTCTGGCTTATGCATGGTATGTAATCTTTGGCATTCTTTGTTTATAAAGAACGTGTTTTTATACTTTGATACCGAAGGTAGATAAATATATAAATAATGGCAATTGTGATGATCTGCAAATCTTTAAATTATTTATATAATGAGAAACTGATAGAAATTTCGAACAGTTTATAAATAAAATAAAAAAGACCACACTTTGGGTCTTTGGTTAAGCGTTGATTATTCAAAATAAAGCTAAGTCTTAATGATGAAATGATCATGAATTTTCTGCCATGGTTTCACTTTCCCTGCATCCGCTGCCACATATTGTAAACTTTTCCTCTGGTGTTCACTCCTCTGACATAATGTCAGTTATTATTCTATGGTTTGTGCACTCACCTTAAGGCCAGTCATTTTTGCCGCAGGATTTAGTTCGATATTAATGTTGTTCGGCTCCATGATGAGGCCTAAGCTCTGCAGATTGCACGCCTCAGGCATTTGCATGGTGGGCGTGGGAACCTTCAGTACTGCAACTGTGCAATCGATGCTGCTGGCGCTCACCGTTGCCGTTGCTGGCAGTGTCTCCGGCATCCTGTGGTTTTGATATACCAATTATACAATTGTTGTAGCTCTTTCTTCTGGTTCTGTTGGAGTTCCTGTTTCTCCTTCAGCGACTCCTTTGCTTTCTTAACGTCGCCTGGCAGGCACTGTAAATATATAAGAGCATAATACCGATTATTGTGGCTGTTCCAGTTCACCACTTAGGATCACTCAATTAATCGAATTTTGCTAATCACAAAAATATCTCAAAAATACTCATTATTTATAAATTCACATAATAAATTTACGAACTGATCAACAGTTGGAGCAAATTAAATATAATTGAACTCCCAATAATTATAAATACCAATCATAATTATACCGATTGTTTTTCTATATCGTTTTACAATTTTTCGAGAATAAGATATAAGACAAACTACTAATTTGATTTATGAACTCATTGAATTTAAAACTAAACCTTTTAGCAAACTATAATCACCTGTGGAATTTAAAAAGTAAAATTATAGAAAATACGTTAATCTGGATTTAAGTGCGAATACTGCTGCAGTTTATTTAAATTCTTCAGTTTTGTTATAAATTTACTTTAACTAATTCTCACAAATAAGTGGTACATTTGATGCAATGATTAATGATGTAAAAAAAAAAACTTAGCATAGTTGTAATATCGAAAGTTGCGAGGATTTGGCGATTAGATCGATAATTTAGCTATTTCTGCAGACTACGACGAATCTCGTCGGTCAGCTCGGCCAGTGGCTGCGTGGTCACCTCGCGCAGCTTGACGTTTCCTTGAGCCAACTCGGAGTCGCCCAGTACGATGGCCTAGGGTATTTGATGATCCTCGCAGTGCTGCAACTGTGCCAATAGCTTCGGAATCAGCTTGTAAGAATGCTCTGCCTGCGAATGGATACAAATGGGTTAGGGATAAAAAGGTTCGTTAAATGCTTGACAGGAGCCACTTACCTTGATGCCGGTATCCCAGAGCTAGTTAAGCACACCCATTCGGTTCTCCTGCAAACCCTTGTGGGCGGAGACAACATCGCTGGTCCGCAGCTTCAGCTAGCTAGCGGCAAGTTTAGCCTCCAGCACTGAGAAGATGCGTTCCACGCCGATTGGGACACCCCCACAGGGTACAGCCTTTCCCCAAGGTTCGAATCAGATTATCATACCGACAGCCACCGGCAACGCAGCCAACGGTTCCACCCTGCTCCATCACCTGCTTGCCATTATTTGTGAGCCAGCGGCGCTTGGGTCCACCTTGAGGACATCCTCGTAGATGACACCCGTATAGTAGTCGAGGCCGCGCGCCAAACTCAAATCGAAGCTTATGCACTTCTCAAGTCCAAATAGTGTACAGTATTTGAGCAGCAGCTGCATGCCCTCGAGTCCCTTGACTGCATTCGGAACCGCTTTCAATTTAGGATCGGCCAGCAGCTGCTCCACAAGAACGGCGCCCCCGCTGAGACGCACATATTCCCCGATCTTGTCGGCCGTGGCGCCATCCAGGCCCTTCTCCTCCACCATCTCCTTCCGGACATCCTCCCAGGGTGACTGCAAAAAATATATAAATATATTTCTATAATCGATATATATATATATATATATATATACATGTATATACAAATGCTACCTTATCCAGTTTGTCGATCGCCGAGCAAATAGCTCGGAAGCAGTCTGCTGGCACTCCGCATGCCTCAAACATGCCGTCGAGTAGCTGGCGATGATTCAACTTAATCACATAGTCCCCAAAGTCCAGAGTATTCAGTATTTCGGCGACAATCTTGACGCACTCGGCATCCGCCAGCATCGGATCGTAGGAACCGGCAATATCGAAATCACACTGATAGAACTCGCGATAGCGACCGCGAGTCATCGCTGGATTATCGCGCCGGTAGACCTTGGCGATGTTATAGCGCTTAATGCTGGATATCTTGTTCATTGCCAAATAGCGAGCCAGTGGAACGGTCAGATCGTAGCGCATTGATAAAATCTCGCCACCCTGATCCTTTAGATCGTAAATGAGCCTGGAGTCCTCGCCGTATTTGCCCGTTACCACCTCCTGCAAATGGTTAAATGATTATAAAGTTAAGGATTGCGGATTTCGCATATAAAGCTTTCCCGTTCACGTTACTCACCTTTAGCCGCCGCCATGCCGCTTGAATACCTCAACAAACTTATCCAGGACACCCTGTCGTGAGGTCATCTGTTTTCAAGGTAAACTTTTGATTGGTAGGGGTAGCCTCTCCGCCGAGAGGGACAGCAGGCGCGACACATCCTCATCGATCTGCAATGTATAACAAAATTTAAGATTAAATGATTTGTGTGTAATTTTATTTGATGTTTGTATAGTGCACTTAGATGCTAACCTTATGCATTTGTTGTTGTTCTTGTTGTTGATCTTTTAATTGTTCTTGTTGTTGTTGTGCTTTCACTTGTTGTCCAGCGCTTGTTGTTGACATCGCGCGTCTTGCGCCAGATGCACACTGACTAAGGCAAGAGCACTGAAACGCAGCACTACAGCGCCACTGGCGGCCAATCGAACGCAACATTTTGGTTTTAACTTATAATTTTCGACTGCATTTAAATATTGTAATTGTTCTCTATTTTTGCATTTTCAAACCTAATAAGCAACAACAACAATAAAAATAAGAAAATTCCGATTAGAGTTGTGATTTCTACATTCTCTCAATCTCTGCAATTAGTAAACATGCTGTGTGTATGTTAGTGCTATGCTTGTATAAGTGTGTGTATATGTGTGTGCAGAAAATAGAAAGAAACAATAAGGTCCACGAAATGATAATTTCAACACTATACAAAATCATTGCGTTCTTTTGACAGCCGGTCATGACCTGTATTTTGTTTTTCTTGACTGCTTGATGTATTTTGGGCATGAAACATGATTTCAAACACACACACTTTACACTTTTGTTCACTTGAAATTCGATATCACAATTCGAAATTGGATCATTGCGACGACGCGACGGCCTTGCCAAACTGAGCAAGACACCAAGGACATTTAATTGTTTCGCTTAAAAGCTCATTAAAAAAGATAACGATTTTAAGACACCCCTCCCCAATTGGAATTTTATTTCTTTTACATTGCACTAAATTATAATATAAAATTCAAATATCCATTTAAAATATCGGCACTATTTGAAACCAGCTTTAATATATCGATGTATCGACATGTGACGAAAGCGTTAAAAATAACAGCTGATTTTGCTTTTGAAGGCAATAACAAATAATTGATGTAATTGCTGTGACATGCAGTAAGAAGTAAAAGTTTCATTATTTTTTTATGCGAAGCCGGTTTCAAGTAGCAATGTGCCGTCTCCGTGAGTCAGCCTGTCGTGAGTACGAAATAACACAATAACAACAACGAATAACATTCACCACTGAATCAGGGGGGCAAAACCAACAGTTGCAGGTGAAGGAGAATGAAGGAATCGGCGAGGGTGGAAAACTTCAGGACTGACAGAACGCCCATCTTCAAATGAGTCACTAGCTCTATTTACAGGATAAATTGAGAGTGCTTAACAGCAACAACAATAACCGCAAGCGAATGAGAAGGTTCTGCTTTTATGAATATTTTATTGTTGTTGTTGTCGACACTGCCACCGATTGAGCTCCGTTATGTGCATGCAATCGCTTGCAACGCAGCGTAGAGAGCGAAACAGAGGAGAGCCAATGTGTAATGTTTGTATGTATGCGGGTTGATGAAATACATAATTAGCATTACGAGTGCAACCAGGTTCTAATGTATGTGCATACATAAATAAGTATGTTAGTGTTAGTGCTTGTATGTATGATAGGGTTCTAACAACGCCTGACAAGTGCTACTTATGCTGCATACAAATATTATTGTTTGCATCTATGCACACACACCCACAGACATAATTTATAATGTATTGTTTTGCTGACCTTCTCGTTGGACTCCTTCGACGCTTTCAGTTGACACACAACATCGCGTATTACTCATATTCAAAATGAGACAGTGGCAACGACAACGGTAACACGAAACAAAACTTTGTTAATTGGGCAATGTGTGTATTTAATCGTAAGTCTTTGGTAAGTTTGCGCGGCTTGCAATAATTTGATTAATTGGCTGCCAACAAAAAAAAAAAAAAAATGCACGCGTCCAGCCAGAAGAAACAGGGACGTAAATAACCAGAATGCGTTAGCGCAAAAATGAGAAAGCGATGCGCAGAGCGAGCAGCGTACGTAGTCAAAGAGCCAAGAGCGCATATCGATGCAAATGTTCTTTCACCTAATTTAAGTGCGAATGATTCTCTGAAGTTAAACTTAAGACTTTTTAATTGGAAACTAGAATAATTTGTAAGTGCTTAGGTTTGTAAATTAAGAAATACTAAATATTAATAAATCATGTAAATACCAACTGCAGCGCCATCTGCACTTTGCTATGTGTACTAAAACCCGCTTTTCCGACATTTTTCTACACTGGAATAACAACAATTAAAAATATTCGAACCGAATAAATCATGCTTTGGATTTTATTTCTTGTCTTTTTCTCATGGAGTATGACAAGTATAAAAAATAATTCAATCCCAAACTGGAGTATCTCTCCAAATCAAATCACGTTCCGTTGCCAGACTACGCGCGAAGCGTTCCAGCGAGGGGGGCATCGTTGTCATAGATGGAAGCAGCGGGAGCAACCGCCATCATCGGGGCGAACATCTTAACAAGCAGAACACGCAATCAAAGTTTAAGGAAGGTGTGTTAAACATGCCACGCATAAGAACTCCAGTCATTCCTAGTGAGTAGGGTATTAATGCTAATTCATTATCGAACTTTCAGTGTTATCGAAATTAAGCTTGTAAGTTTCGAATTAGAACCCATTAGAATTTGTCAAATCTATTTTGATACTATGATAACGAAGATATAATAGTATATTGGTTTTGCAATGTCCGTCATGCTTTTTTCGACACCCTTAGAGATAGAGACTTGAAACTTAAAACATATACTTGAAAGTTCTCCGAATAGATAAAGTGTTAAGGTTGGGGTCCTACGTCCACTAGGGAGCTAGAAAATCGATAAAATCAATATTCGCAAACCGATCAAGCCAAAGTCAAAGACCGGCATATGCCACGCCTACCTCCGATGCCCCCAGCCCCCACGTCCTTAAAACTTTTAAATGCTTATATCTTCCGTCAAGCTGCGCGTGGTGACTACGCGGTAGGAGTCCAGTGTGCTACTAGCCGAGCTGCCCGACGAGATTCGTCGCAGGCTGGAGAAATAGCTATATTATCGATCTAATCGGCGAATCCTTGCAACTTTTGATATTACAACGTTGTCCGTCTGTATGCACGCGCGTTTCTCCGATAGAGACTTGAAACTAAGAACATATTCTGGAAAGTACCCCCAAAAGTTAAAGTGTCAAGGTTTTGGTCCAACGTCCACTAGGGAGCTAGAAAATCGATAGATTCGATTTTCGCAAATCGATAAATCCACATATCTCTCACAATTTTATGGATACAGTCATCAATTTTGGTTGGTAGGTTGCTGGCGATGTCCTTCGAAGATCGGCATGTGCCACGCCCACCTCCGACGCCCACAGCCCCCCCGATCCTATAATTTTTATTGGCTATATCTTCCGCAGTTTTTGAGTTATGAACGTCAAATTTGGTAGGTATATTGCTGGTATTCGCCTTTAAGAACCGATATCAAATTTGTGTTGCCACGCACACACCTGTGCCTATAATCGACAATACCGATATTTCGGAAAGCGTATATCTCCCACAATTTTAAAGATAGAGTAACCAAACTTGGAAGGTAATTTGCTGGTAACCTCCTCCAAGGATTGGCATATCATTTTTTGGACCACGCCCACAATCGCCGCACCCAGGAACTTCGACCCTAGAAATGGGATGGCCACGCCCTCTCCGACTCCCTAAGCCAATACTCCTGTTAGTGTAAATCGCTAAGGCCATATATCTCACACAATTTGAAAGCTAGTCACCAAATTTTAAAAGTATATTGGTAGTATTTTATTATTATAGTTCTGGGCTTATAGCTCCTCCATCAACACTAGCTCCTACCCGAATGCTCTTCGTTTCTAACTCCCCGCCGTATTGTGTGTCTTCCTATGTTACAAACGGTTCTGGTACTGTTAGGGGCATCTCTGCCCCCATTCTTGCTTGCTTATCGGCTGCTTCTTTCCCCGCTATGCCATGTGGCCCGGGTAAGCCTATTGTGTGTCCCGAGTTGGTGAAGCTTAGATCGTACTTCATGGACTTCTTTTGATGTTATTTTTGTCCCCTTTATGGCATTTATTGCTGCTTGACTATCGGATAGGATGGATATATCCGTATTCCGACACCCTTAGAAGCGTAGCTTTCTGTTTGAGCCTTATGGTATGGTGGAGTGGCGTGGGCTCCATTAAAGCTTCCAATGCCATTGTTGGATAAGTGCGTATTACACCTGTCTGATGTACCTTGCTGATGTACCCCATGACTTTCCTGCTATGCTACAACATGCATAAAGCGCTTTGGAGCACTTTGATATCGTGTTTTGTACATGAGTGCCAAAGTTAAAGTTCAATTGCTGTAAAAAGTGACTCCTAGGTACTTTACCTCACTACTTGTTTCTAATAAGCTTCCCGCAATAGGCTTCCTGTCTCACTCTCTGTAGCTTATATCGTCTGCTTATATCTCTGTAGCTTATATCGTCTGTTTTTGTAGGGTTTAGGTTGGGTCTAACCTCCATACACCAGTCACTCGTTATCTTTAACCCTAATTAGACTATGTTACAGTGTTTCTTCAAATTTGCTTCACGCTGTTATAACAATGTCATCGGCATATCCCTGACATTGAATACCCCTTTTGTAGGGTTTAGGTTGAGTCTAACCTCCATACACCAGTCACTCGTTATCTTTAACCCTAATTAGACTATGTTACGGTGTTTCTTCAAATTTGCTTCGCGCCGTTATAACAATGTCATCGGCATAACCCTGACATTGAATACCCCTGATGGTGAGTCTGTTGAGTAATTCGTCTACTAACAGACTTCAGAGTAACGTAGACAACACACCCCTTGGGGGCAGCCCTTGGTGGTTAAGACTGTAACTGTACGGCCGTGCGTTGATGCGGTGGCTTGTCTGGACCCCAATAATGCTAGTATCCACCTGCTGATAGTAGGGTCTTGGCCTCTCCGCGAGAGGGTAGCCCCAACCGCATCATGTGACGTGTTGTCAAAGGCGCCTTCTATGTCTAAGAAGGTGCACATTGCTATTTCATTATTGTCAACTGCTGCACTTAAAGTGCGTTTCAGCTGGTAAAGTGCTGTGTCTGTGGACCTTCCTACTCTGTATGCATGCTGCTTTGGTTGCTACGGACTTTGCTTTAGCTAAGTGCATCTAATTTTATAGTCCACCAGCCTTTTCAGTAAAAACGATGCCAAGCTAATGGGTCTGAGAGACTTTTGGTTGGTGATGTCTTTCTTCCTTGCCTTGGGAATGAAGACACCCTAGCTCTACTCCATGTGCTCGGTATGCCCGAGGGCAAGGCTACTTAATAGCATTTTCCTGATACGGGAAAGGAGTATGTCAGAACCAATCTGTAGGAAAACTGGCGATATACCCATCTATGCCTGCAGATTTATAGGGCTGGAATGAACAAATTGCCCATTTTAACCTCTCAGTTGTGACTGTCAACTTGGCGACTGTCAACACGTTGTCAATAACATCTTCCCGAAGGGGTATACTACCTGGGAAGTGCGTTTCGAAGAGGAGTTCTAGTTTCTGCATATTGTTGCTCGTAAAGGAGTTATCTCTATGTTTCGATGCTAAGTTTGCATCCGGGGCTCGCTTAGGCAGCCTTGGATGCCTTGGCATGGTGAATGTTTACCTGAGCTAGCACGGTATCGATGACCCTTGTCATCTACTGGATGATGGGCTCCAGCTGACACGGTGATTGGGGCCTGGTGCTGCCCCGTCACCGCTGCTCATCATTTTGATGTCAGCTACTGCCGCATCATCTTCCTGCCCCTCCTCCCGCTTCTGTGAGGACATTGGGACGTCTTCTTCGTGACCGAGCGTCACATCCGCCAGTTTCTCGTCCTCTGCAAGTTCCTCCGACAAACTTCGTCTAGGATGGCATCCTCCAACACAGACAACTCTTTGTGACTGAGCATAACCTGGGGAGTATACCTAACACGGCCATTTTTACCTTATCTGCATATGACGATCGAGATTTGGTGGATGTTGGAGATTTTGGCGCGTGATGCGCTCGGACGTGCGTCGAAGCCTCCTGAAGCCTTCTTTGTTGGCACCTTTACCGCTGCTGAAACGCGAGGCACACCGCTTGCTTCCGGAGACACCCTTTTAAGAGTGGCCACTGGTGGCGTTAGGGTGCTGCTGTGAGTTAGTTGGCGTTCAAATTAATAGTAAACAGTTAACACGGTACATAAATCCTCAAATCATGAAATCATCAATTGCTTTTGCAAATTATTAGACAATTTCTGTGATTAAATATATAACAATATGTGTATGATATAAATACATACATGACTTTTAGTTTTTATACTATGATACCGAAGGTATAATAGTATACTGAGTTTGTGCAATGTCCGTTGTGCTGTCTGTCCGTCCGTCCGTCCGTCCGTCCGTCTGTCGTCTGTTCGTCTGTATGAACGCACGTTTCTCCGACACCCTTAGAGATAGAGACTTGAAACTTGGAACATGTACCCTCAAAAGTTTAAGTGTTAAGATTTTAATCTTACCTCCACTAGGCAGCTAGAGAATCGATAAAATCGATTTTAGCAAATCTATAAGGCCACATATCTCCCACAATTTTACGGATACAGTCACCAATTTAGGTTGGTAGGTTGTTGGCGATGTCCTTCAAAGATCGGCATGTGCGACGCCTACCTCTGACGCCCCCAGCCCCCCGCCACTAAAATTTTTAAATGGGTATATCTTCCGCAGGTTTTGAGCTGGGAACGTCACGTTGTGGGCGTGGTCCCAAAAATGATATGCCGATCTTTGGAGGAGGTTATCAGCAAGTTACCTTCCAAGTTTGGTCACTCTATCTTAAGAATTGTGGGAGATATACGGACTTATCGATTTACACCTTCCGAAATTTTGGCATAGTCGATTATGGGCGCAGGTGTGGGCGTGGCAACACAAATTTGTTATTATTTAAATTAAATTATTACCAAATTTGACGTCTTCAACTCAAAAACTGCGGAAGATATAACCATTTAAATGTTATAGCGACGGTGGCGGGGGCTGGCCAATACCGGTCTTTGAAGGAGATCGCCAACAACGTACCAACCAAATTTGGTGACTGTAGCCATAAAATTGTGGAAGATATGTGGCTTTGTGGATCTCCTAGCTTCCTAGTGAACGTAGCAGTCCAATCTAGACACTTTATCTTTTGAGAGTACTTTTATTGCGGACATTGCATAAAATCAATATACCATGAGACTTTCGGTATTAAAGTATAAAACCAAATCCAGTGAGAATCAAGTATTCCAACCGTCCTGGGTGATAAGCTACTACCTCCAGTTCGTATGGTTTTATTTTGTAGATAACAGGTAGGTATGTTTTTGTTTAAGTGCGAATACTTTTGCAGTTTATTTGAATTTTTCAGTTTTGGTATAAATTTGCTATAACTAATTCTCACAAATAAGTGGAAAGTTCGTATAACATAGTAGCACATGGATGCCTCAACTCAAAGGCGCAGACGAGAGCAAATACAAAACATTTAATGCATTTGGTTAATGACGTAAGAACAAATAAAAAAAAAAACCTTAGCATAGTTGTAATATCGAAAGTTGCGAGGATTTGGCGATTAGATCGATAATTTTGCTATTTCTGCAGCCTGCGACGAATCTCGTCGGTCAGCTCGGCCAGTGGCACACTGGACTCCTGTCGCGTGGTTACCTCGCGCAGCTTGACGTTTCCTTGAGCCAACTCGGAGTCGCCCAGTACGATGGCCAAGGGTATTTGATGCTCCTCGCAGTGCTGCAACTGGGCCAATAGCTTCGGATTCAGCTTGTAAGAATGCTCCGCCTGCGCATGGATACAAATGGGTTAGGAATAAAAAGGTTCGTTAAATGCTTGACAAGAGCCACTTACCTTGATGCCGGCATCCCAGAGCTGGTTAAGCACACGCATTCGGTTCTCGTGCAAACCCTTGTGGGCGGAGGCGACATACACCTCAACATCGCTGGTCCGCAGCTTCACCTTGCTGGCAGCAAATTTAGCCTCCAGCACTGAGAAGATGCGTTCCACGCCGATTGAGACACCCACACAGGGTACAGCCTTTCCCCGAGGATCGAACATTCCAACCAGATTATCATACCGACCGCCACCGGCCACGGAGCCAACGGTTCCACCCTGCTCCATCGCCTGCTCGCCATTCTGAGACGATTTGGCTGGTGAGCCAGGGGCGCTTGGGTCCACCTTGAGCACACCCTCGTAGATGACACCCGTATAGTAGTCGAGGCCGCGCGCCAAACTCAAATCGAAGCTTATGCACTTCTCAAGTCCAAATAGTGTACAGTATTTGAGCAGCAGCTGCATGCCCTCGAGTCCCTTGACTGCATTCGGAACCGCTTTCAATTTAGGATCGGCCAGCAGCTGCTCCACAAGATCGGCGCCCCCGCTGAGACGCACATATTCCCCGATCTTGTCGGCCGTGGCGCCATCCAGGCCCTTCTCCTCCACCATCTCCTTCCGGACATCCTCCCAGGGTGACTGCAAAAAATATATAAATATATTTTTATAATCGATATATATATATATATATATACATGTATATATAAATGCTACCTTATCAAGTTTGTCGATCGCCGAGCAAATAGCTCGGAAGCAGTCTGCTGGCACTCCGCATGCCTCAAACATGCCGTCGAGTAGCTGGCGATGATTCAACTTAATCACATAGTCCCCAATGTCCAGAGTATTCAGTATTTCGGCGACAATCTTGACGCACTCGGCATCCGCCAGCATCGGATCGTAGGAACCGGCAATATCGAAATCACACTGATAGAACTCGCGATAGCGACCGCGAGTCATTGCTGGATTATCGCGCCGGTAGACCTTGGCGATGTGATAGCGCTTAATGCTGGATATCTTGTTCATTGCCAAATAGCGAGCCAGTGGAACGGTCAGATCGTAGCGCATTGATAAAATCTCGCCACCCTGATCCTTTAGATCGTAAATGAGCTTAGAGTCCTCGCCGTATTTGCCCGTTAGCACCTCCTGCAAATGGTTAAATGATTATAAAGTTAAGGATTTTGGATTTCACATAGCTTTCCCGTTCACGTTACTCACCTTTAGCTCAAAGACGGGCGTATCGATGGCCTCGCCGCCATGCCGCTTGAATACCTGAGCAATCTTATCCAGGACACCCTGTCGTAAGGTCATCTGCTGGGGCGCATAGTCGCGCGTACCTTTTGGAGTTTTCAAGGTTAACTTTTGATTGGTAGGCATGGCATCGCCGCCAAGAGTGGCCTTCAGGGCCAGCAGGCGCGACACCTCCTCATCGATCTGCAATGGATAACAAAATTTCAGATTAGGTAATTTGTGCAGCATTTTAGATGCTAACCTTATGCATTTGTTGTTCTTGATCTTTTAATTGTTTTTGTTGATCTTTTAATTGTTCTTGTTGGTGATGTGCCTTCAGTTGTTGTCCAACGTTTGTTGTTGACATCACGCGTCCTGCGCTATATGGCGCCTGAGGCAGCTGCTGGAGGGCAGTGCCAAGGCAAGGGCACGAAAACGCAGCAGTACAGTGCCAATGGCGGCCAATCGAACGCAACATTTCGGTTTTGACTTTTACTTTTATGATTTCGATTGCTTTTAAATATGTTGTTTCTTACTTTTTTTTAAACCTAATAGACAACAACAACAATGAGGATAAACCAATTAGAGTTGTAGTTTGCACTTGCCTATGTTTTCGAACTCAGCGATTTGTGAACAATTTCCCTTTGATTGCGAAATAAGTTATGTGTTGTGTATAGAATGGAAAATAAGTGATAATTCGAAAAGCCATTTGAGATTTAAAACCCGTTAGCGCAAAAAAACAACTGATTCTGATACAATTGCTGTGACATTGGAGAGGGAGGTAGCGTCATCAATATTTGTTGTCAAGCTGGTTCAAAGCAGCTGTGTGCTTTGCATTGCTTAAAATATCAAAATGACACAACAACAACAACAACAACAAATTACACTCGAGAAAAAAGCAAACGTCATTACCGACTTAATTTGAAAGAGACAAACTCTAATTCATAGTATCATTTGAGAGCTCAAAACAGTAACAACAGAAATAAAGAGAAGCAAATGTGAAAGTTGTGCTTTGCGCTTTGTTGTTGCCATCGATGGCAATTAAGCTCTCTGTTGTATGCAATCTAATTTCAACAATGAGAAGCTGCCAGCGTAGCAAAGGCCACAAGATGGGGGAAATCTAATGCTGAGCTGAGTAATGTTGTCATTATGTTGCGTATCCAAAAAAATTGATGTATGTTTACAGCTGATGAAATACACAATTAACATTGCAAGTGCATATATGTATGTAACTGTTTGAAAGTACGTTAACTTTTAGAATGGGACTGTGCATATGTATGTATATGTATATATGTATATGCATGTGTGCATGCATACAAATGCTGTAAGTTATGTTTCTGACCTTCTCTTTGGACTCCTTCGATGCTTTTAGCTGACGCACAAGATCGCCTTGCAATTTAATCTTTTCCAAAATTGTATCTCTAGTATCACTCATATTCCAAATGCTGCAATACCAAACAACAGCAGCACTAAAAAAATGTGTTTAATTGGCAAAATCGCAAACTTTTTGTTAACTTCGCGCGGTTTGAAATAACTTTTATTTTCTGGCTGCCAAAAAACGCACGCGGCCAATCAATCGTAAGTATAAAGCACCTAAATAACCCGAGTGCGTTAGCGCAAAAGTGAGCAACATTAGCGCATATCGAGCTACCTCACGTATCAGAGCGCTATTGGAAAGCCAAATCAATACAAATACAATTTTTTTTAGCTAATGTAACTACGCAGAAAAGTGTATTAAATAAATTTGGGACTATAACTAAATAGTCAAAGTCATTTTTTGAGTTTCTAGACTTAAATGAAAAAATACTAGATTTTAAGAATTACTAACTACAGCGCCATCTGTACTTTGCTACACGTACCAAAATTGAGATTTGCAACGTTGTTGAACACTGCTACCGTTCAAAATTGTTCACATCGAATGTAGCACGCGTTGAATTTCACTTTACTCTCTGTCGAAAGCATAGTTTTTACTCTTTGAGAAGAAATACAAAAAAAATTGTAAAAATATTTTACTCTGGTAAAAGTGAACCACATACTAAGAAATTTCTCTACACACATTACAACCGTAGGTCGAAATGAAACACAATGAATCCGCGCAATTTGAGCGTGCCACTAAAATGGCAACGTACGTCAATTCAGAAACGGACGTTGAAAAGCCCAGAGCGATGGAGCACAAACTGAAGTATCTCTCCGAATCAAATCACGTACCCATTGCCAGACTACGCGAGAAACGTTCCACCGAGGGATGCATCGTTGTCATAGGTGGAGACAGCGGGAGCGAACACCCTAACGAGCAGGGAACGCAATTAAAGTTTAAGGAAGCCGCATTAAACATGCCACGCATAAGGACTTCAACCATTCCTAGTGAGTAGGGGATTAATGCTAATACATTATTGAACTTTTCAGTGTTATCGAAATTAAGCTTGTTAGTTTCGAATCACCACCCATTAGAATTTGTCCAATCTATTTTGATACTATGATAAAGAAGGTATAATAGTTTATTGGTTTTGCGCAATGTCCGTCATGCTGTCTGTCCGTCCTTCCGTCCGTCCGTCCGTCCGTCCGTCCTTTGTTTGTCCGTCTTTTTGGGACGCGCGTTTCTCCGACACCCTTAGAGATAGAGACTTGAAACTTGGAACATATACTGGATAGTATCCATTTTGAACTCTTGTTTTCATACCCTTAACCCATTAAAAATGGGTAAAAAGGGTATAATGATTTTGTGCAAATGTATGTAACAGGAAGCATCTCCGACCCCATAAAGTATATGTACTCTTGATCAGGATCAACAGCCGAGTCGATATAGCCATGTCCGTCTGTTTGTCGGCCCTTCCGTCCGTCGGTCCGTCTGTATGAACACGCGGATCTCAGAGACTATAAAGATAGCGACTTTAAATTTGGAATATAAGTTCTCGTGTACCAGGCGGAGATCAAGTTTGCTTTATTTTATCGATAACTGCCTCAGTTTCTCAATTATCGATACATTTCGATTTCCGACAGAAGTAAATTCCACAATTTAAGAGGCAGAGGCTTTTAATTTGTACATAAAATGCATTTACATATTATTGATCAAAATTTCATTAAGATTAGATAAGAAACACCAAAGTTATAGTCGAAAATATATTTTCATATTGATCTCATTGCTGCAGCAGCCGCATAATAGGCGAAGACATGCATGAGAAAGAGATGGCATTATAATCGACGCTAGCGTCAATATTCTTATGTGTATTCTGCAGAGCCCCGATAACTACTATATCGTGTATATATGTATGTACATACATATATGCACGTGTGTTCGGGTCAGTTCGGGTTTGTGAGTAAAAATGCACTTGCACAACTGAACATTTGAGCGCAAATCATCTTAAAGGGAAATTTGACAATAAGACTAGAATATATTTAACAATTGGGTTAAGAGTCTATCGTAGTCAAACTACCTCGACTACAGCATCTTACTTGTTTAACGATAAACTCTTTGTGGACGCCAATTCAAATCATAATATTTGTAGTTTGTACTATAAATTTATTTAAGCTGTTGTCTAACAAGTGTGTGTAGCTCTGTTGCAGTCGCCCCGTCGCAACGGGCTCTCGCCACGCGATGATGATGACGAAGAGGATGAGGATGAGGATGAGGTACTCAAACTGCAGATGGAGTTCGAGCACCAACTGCAGCAGGGGCACGGCAATGAGGTCGGGAATCGACGCATCCATGTGGGCGCACTTAAGCAGCTAAACAGGCCCACCTACAGCTGCAGCTCGTGCGGCGCCAGATTTCACATTAAGTCGCTGTTGGGGGCGCATCGGCGCACCCACGACGACGATTTTAAGGTGCGCTTCCGGGAACGTCGAATCCGAGAGAGAGAGAGAGAAACCGTTAAAAGGGACATAGCGAAAACAGATAACAAGCAGTGCAAGTTCTGTGATCGCATCTTCGATCTGGAGCGAGCGATGCGCATCCATCAGCTGTGCCATTGTACAAAGATAACGCCGCAGCAGCGGCGCAAGCTCGGCTACACGGATCTCGCCCATGAGAAGAAGAACGCCTCTCTGCCGTCGTTCCGGCGTCTGCCCAAGAGTCAAGTGCTGCCACTGCATCAACTTTTGCCTGATTCGAGAATGCCTAATGTGTCACTCGGCCCGGCTGCGATTCAAATGATTGAGCAGGAGCAGCAGCAGCAGCTCAAGGTCAAGAGGCGAACAACGAAATACACCGTTAAAGTAGCTGGCCTCCTGGGCCGTTGGCGTTAACAAAAATAAGAACAACAAAGCCAACACATCAGATGATAGACATATTTTCCTTGCAATTGGAGTAGATCGAGTTAGTTGGCGTTCAAATCACCAGTTATCAGTTATCCTAACACACACATCCCCATTTGCATTTGCATGCAAACATATTATATAATTATGAAATTTCAGTGATAGATTATTAAACGATACACAAGCATACAAACATACCAGAGTTATTATTTTGGCGGTTTTTGCTTACCTTAAATTCGGCTATTGGTATTAGTGGTAGTAGCAGTCAGTCACCATATTATTTGTATTATACAGGAAATTGCAATATTTTATTTTTGTTTTTAAACTTAATTTGGGCTTTTTGTTTGGAATTTACTGTCGATTTTCTTTTTGCAGATAGTTTTCTTTATCTGGTGTTTTTTCCGAATAATTTTAATTAATTTTAAAAAACCCCATAACATCTGTATAAACAAAATAAGAAGGGGCGCTGTGCCTGCTGTATACTCTGCGATTAACTTGGCTATATCCCTCCAGAGATCATTGGGTTGTCCAAGAATTTAGATGGAGATGTTTTTATAACAAATTTATAACAAATCGCACACGTTTAAGTGGACTACAGGGTATTTGAATCTATATCCAGAAACACTTGTTTATTAATCACAGCCAAGTAAAAACAAACATATGTTTGTATGTATTTATGTGTGAGTAGGTGTACGAGTACATAATTATTGTCTGTCCGACAACACTGTATTCAAATAACAGCTGTGAGCGAAGCTCGACTTAAGCTTGCAGAATTATATACTTACTTATTTACATACCTGATATCTATACGTATGTATGTGTGTGTCTGTGTCTTAGCAAATGTACTTGTGGCACTATCAAAGCTCTTGCGGGTTTCGCTCTCATTTTTTCCGCAAAGCTGACACTACGACTAATTTAAAATGAAGAGCGTAAAGATCTGAGCGGCTCTCAGCGACTATACGTGCATTTGTGTGCGTACGTGTGAGTGTGATTGTAAGTATTACTAACTCTTTCGATAAAGAACAGTTGGTTTAATATGGTACATATACATATGCACATAAAAGCAAAATAACACTACATAAATGAACAAAAACGAAAGCAAAATCGAATTGAATAGAATCGAAATGAATTGAAACAAAGTTGCAATGCGGCATCGGCCGTCTCCACGCGTCATCAGTCGCAGTCGAACGCTACAGGTGTTCAGTTAGTTAGCTGGTTAGGCTGCTGCGGGTATTCAATTTTGCGTTCAGCTTGTCTTGGCGCGTGAAATTTGTTTTGTAGTTGTTCAATATATAAATATGTATATATAAGTAATACTTAAATTTTTCTTGTGCGCGAAGTGAATAGCCTTTTATTTTTACTGTTTTTTTCTGTTTTTACATTATTGTATTTTTTATTTTTAAATACGAAATCGGTCAATGTTCGAACGTGATAGTTTTGATAAAATCGCTGTTTACGTATAGTTGTTAAATTTGTATTCGTCTAGTTGAAAGGTTAACAGATCTACAAAATGAGGTAAGCGTGTTATTTTTTGTTTTACAAACAACTAAGTGAACAACTTGTATACAATTTCCACGTTGGGCATAACTATTTGGAAATTCCTGACAGGAATTTTCAAGTGCTATATTCTCCATAGACTTTGAAAATTTTTTTAATATGAATTCTTCGAAACACATTTGAAGTAAATATTTGTAAATATCTTATTTGAAATATTTAATATTTGATCGTTATTATTTTATGTTTTTACGTTAGCACACAATTTTTTTTAAAATAAAGTAAGAATATTTATATTTAAATTTATATTAGGAAAATCGTATGAAGACTTTACTTTAGATTAGTTTTTCACAATGCCTAAGGAAATGTAAAATTTTAAAAGTTAATAAATTTAAAAAAAAAAAACATTCTAGAAGATCTAATAAAGACCTTGGCAAATTCATTGTGTTCAAAAATTGTGGTTAAACCAGACTTTGTTTTTGCTCTTTTATCCCTTATCAACCAGTGATAAAAATAACACCTGACAAAACACAAACATACCTTGTCAGTATATATGTATATAGTGTGTGCTTGTTACACGTAAGTATCATAGTCAATCACAACCAAGTTGTGATTGCATTCCCCGTACTTCAAAACTTCCCACTGTTGTTTAATGTAATTCTGCGTGATTGGGATGCTTGTGGTTCTTAAACTACTTTGAGAGCGATTAAGTGCTGTTCTATTAAAATAACAAAATTAAAAATCATATTACATTTTACATTAGTTATATTATATTCTCCAGTGGAAACCTAGTCCCTCAACAGAAGTTAAAAAGTAAATTATAGGGTATTTAATGAATCAGCATTTGTGATCGCAGCATTCATACTAATTAAAACGTTACATGTAATCAATTTGCCAGCAACTCTCAATTGGATGGATGACTGACTGAATGACTGAATGACTAAGCGACAAACTGACAGAGTAAACTATGCAGTGTTTTCTTGCGTTATGTGATTATCGGTCACCTGCCTGATATTTTATCGCCTTGCTCTTTGTCCCATCTTTGCAATTGGACCCACCTTAAGATATAAATGTACACAGTACCTGTATTGAAATCAGAATCTTATCTGCGACAATTGAAATTTACAATACGCCTGAAAAATTTTGTTTTAGTGCATATTTTTGTCACTTAGCGAGGAATCTAAATAAAGCCATTTATGGATATAGGGCATGCTTTAGACCCGATAAGATTAAGATAAGAACAGCGCTAATTGGTTTATAATGTCAAAATATAGTAAACGAAGAACTCACATTAGATTCCAAATACATTTCCACAAGATATATATATAAATTAACAATTTTCTATCCTCACTTTGTTGACGAACTTTATTTCTCTGTTCCGTTTCGTGTTTCCCCCAAATTCAAAATATGCAATTTTCAGTCAGATGATCGTGATCATCATTTATTTGTTTTCTGCCAATAACATTGACCCGATTGCTCGTAGCTGGCCATAAATACCACAAGTTATATACATTTTATTGCACACCGTGAAAATACAACGCTTGAATAAATTAGCGGTTGAAATAAAGGCTTAGCTGGGCTCAAGCCTGTTAATTAGTGGGTTGACTGATCTTGCTAACAAAGAGAGCTAATCATACAAAAGGCAGATACAGAGACAGAATAAATTATATAGCAGCAACATTTTTTGCTCATGTTTTTGTTTTTTTTTTTGTTAATTTTTTTATAATTTTGACACAATTTTGATGCTCTTAAATGTATATCTCTTAACTCATTTTAAGCAGAGTGAAGAACAAGACATAATTTTTATTTAGCTGTTCAATTCCAATGAAGGAAAAACATGGTCAATTAACCAGTATTATAGGTCTATAGTATAATGTTTTACCCAGGTCTACGAAGTATATAATAATATAAAAGTTTAATTATAGGGCTGAGTGGTCGTCAAATTCTCAGCTTATTTTAATGGCAAATAAATATTTCGATCGCAAAATATTAAAGCTAATCTCTTAAAACATATATAACATTTTGCATGACAATTTTGATGCATTTACTTCTGTTTTACAATACAGTTCAGCAAATTTATTTTTAAGCCTTGCATTGATTTCGGAGTTAGAAAGTTGATATGCCTTTTAGTGCAGTACCACAACGAAATGTCGATCGCTCGATCGAATGAATACAAAACAATTTTTAGACATGGGACTTTTATGACCAAATATCAGTTGCCGAGACACGGCTTATGTAATGTTTTAACTACTGGAAAACGATACGATTTTGATAGGAGTACATATTATCGATCAAACGGCACCGCGAACAATCAATAAATGGCGACTACCGATGACTACTGAAATAACCGAAAGACTGTTTATCAAGAAAAGTTCCATCTTAAATTGGCATAATAAACACATAAATTCATTATCACTATATACAATTTATGTATAATCCATTTGGCCACATATATGACTGGCCTATGACGTTCGGCAATGATCTGCACAAATATACCAATCTTAATCTGACAAGACTCAATAGTGTTTTAGAGTGGGACCCGCTACAAGCAATGATATGCAAAAATCGCCAAGGGCTCGAATTAACCCGTTGTCAGATAATAGAGAGAGATAGAGAGAGAGGGAGAGAGAGAGAGAGAGAGAGAGAGATAGAGACAGGGAGGGATGTAGAGAGCGAAATATATATAGATAGGACGATAGCTCAATTAGGAAATACCCTATTTATCTACCATATATCGTATATTTGATGTGTGCGAGTTATAAAATTAGCCGTTCTTTGTAAAAAATTGCAAGATAATTGAAAAAGCTGTCAGGTTTTAAGACAGTACATCACAGCTTATTTGGAGCAGTGTCTAGCAAAAATTTGAATTGCCTGCCATAAACTACTAATACATTATTTTTCAAAAATTCCAAAGACCGATGGTATGTATTAACCACCAAAATGAATAAATAACCCTTAATAACTGGGGTTTCCCCACCTGCTAGGTCGGGTTATGTAAATAAGTACCTCAATTTATGGTCACAGCTTATTTGGAACAGTTACTTTATGGACAACTCGGTGCTGCAAAACACTGATTTTTTTCGTCAGGTTGAATATTTTCGGTATTAATAGACCAATCCTCCTGCATCTCGGGTGCTATCAGTCAACAAAGTAGGGGAAAACGGACTACCGTTGAGCAACTCCGCGAGGAACACTTCGAAATCGGATATTCACTTTGCCAAATATCATTCGGAGATTCGTCGACGAAAATCGGATGGAGCGCAATGGCGGAATAGCACCATACATCCCCAATCATCAGGAAAATAAGGAGAAATCTTAAGCTATCGGCTTCAAAACTGATGCAACATGTGCAGGATGAAATGGGGGAAAAATGCAGTGTGAAAACTGTGCTCCAGGTTTTACGCAACTGTGACTTGAAGGCCCAAAAACAACGGAAAAGGCGATTTGTAAGTGCCAAAATCCACTTGGACAAGGATTTGGACTTCTGGAACACACTTATATTTGCATTTCAACATTTTTGGCTCGCACTGACGGAATTATGTGTGGCGACCGTCCAATACTGAGCTGAATCCCAAAACAAGAGTCAAGCACGGCGGAAGAAGTGTCCTGGTATAGGCATGTATATCGGCAGCCGGCGTCGGAAATTTGGTGATTATTGAAACAACGATGGACAAGAACCTCATTTTATACCTCAATATACTAAAGGAAAATGTACTCCAAAGTGCAGAGAAACTAGGAATCCGATGTTCTTTCCGGATCTACCAGGACAACGACCCCAAGCGTAAGTCCGGAATAGTACAGTCCTAGCTTATCTCCAGATTTAAGTCTTATTGAAAATCTGTGGGCTCTGCTGGAAAATAACATCCGGAATCACAACTTATCCAGCAAACAAGATCGCAAAAATGCTCTACTGTATGAGTGGAGCAAGATCAGCCCAGAAACTACAGAAGCTGGTATCTTCCATGAATAAATAGGTTAAGGGAGGTTGTTAAGGCTTAAGGATATTGAACCAAGTGTTAACATACTTATTTAAGCTTTTATACGCCAAATATGTTAATTTTTTAAGATCGTTCCAAATAAGCTGTGACCATAAATTAATGTACTTGTTTACATAACTCGACCTGGCTGAATGACCAGCTGAATTTCCAGACATGGTACTTTGGAACTTAACTTGTGAAAATATATTGGCTTTTTAGTATATATATATTATTATTTTTTTGGATTTTCCAATCATCATTTAATGATAATAATCAATTTTAGATTGGAAATTTGTATTATGTTATTTTAATGTATTCTTATTTATAGTTTGTTGTGAGTTTCCTTATCTACGTGTAGACGCCAAGTGGATTGTTTATAATTGCTCAATGAGTTTTATTTTGATTAATTTGACTTTAAGCGTATTATTGAATTTCTGAAATTTTATTGATATTGCGAATTTGAACATTTAATTCATTGAGAGGAAATATGGAGCAATGGAAATGAACAGATTTGAAAATAGAATTGTTAGAACGACACACCGAAAAAGCAATGGAATTAACAAAATTTGCATAAAAGGGCAACTCGGAATTTTAAATATAAATTCACAACTGAATATAAAATTCGAAAGAAGCCATACACAATTTACACACACGTGTATCAGTACATATACACATTGATGTGTAATCGACATTTGTATTGAACAAATTTACAAAATTCCCAGTAAAGTACTCTGAGCATGCGTTGGGCCTTACAATAAATAGGGTTCTGTTGGTTTCCATGCAATTCGTGTCCCAAACTAGTATTTAACGGTGAGTTTTTGTCAATTGAGTAACAGCAGGAAATAACAGCAAAATGAAATATGTCTGTGCGTTGAAGTGGACAAACTTGAGAAGCCTAATCAGAATTGGCCAATTAACCAAACCCCAGCTATGGCACTTATGGGCACTTCAGTTAAGCTTTTGGCGAATCACTGAATAAACTGAAATGAGTTTATCGCCTTTAAATATAATGTGCGTTTTATGTTGTTTTTGGGTTGCAGACTGCCGTTCAATAAGAAGTACCTTATATGGCTAGTAATTATCTTACTGATGGTCACTGCTTTGACTCTGGGACTTGTCTTTGGCTTGAGATCACAGGATAAACGCTATATAACCGGAGCTGTGGTCTCTAATGGCATTGGCTGCGCCGAAATCGGTGGCACCATGCTTGACGATGGTGGCTCTGCGGTGGATGCGGCAATTGCAACACTCCTCTGCGAGGGCATCATGCTGCCCCATTCGATGGGCATTGGCGGCGGATTTGTCGCAACGATATATACGCGTCGCACCCGCAAGGTGGAGACGATAATTGCTCGCGAATCGGCGCCCGCTGCGTCACACAAGGACATGTTTGTCGGTAGCACGGTGACCGGCGCAAAGGCAGGTGCGGTGCCCGGCGAGATACTTGGCTATTGGGAGATGCATCAGAAATATGGTCGACTCCCTTGGAAAAATCTATTTCAACCATCGATTCGGCTAGCACGCGACGGTCACGTCGTTTCCCGTTACCTTGCCGCGGCCATAAAGTCGAAGCTAACGCAAATTAAAAACGATCCCGGGCTATCCGATATGTTCCTCAATGCACAGGGCGAACCGTATGTGGAACATGATTATATAAAGCGACCCAATCTGGCCAATACGCTGGAGCGTATCGCCAACAATGGCGCCGGCGAGTTTTACTTTGGTGGCGAGACTGGTGTGAAGTTTGTCGAGGACATCAACAAGCTGGGCGGCATCATAACTGTGGATGATCTGAAGAATTACAAGCAAGTATCACAGCCAACAAAGACTACTTCAAATTGTCAGGGAGTCTAGAATTTTTTGTTAAATGCCTGACAATCTGTCATCCGTCTGTCTGTTTGAATAGAAACTCTCAGCTTTAAATGAGTATTTTTTTTTTAAATAATGAATATTCATATTCATATTAATTATAATATTTCTAGTTACATTTAAAATCACATTCAATTTGTTTCGGATATACTCTTTAATAAAAATTCTCTAATTTGTCTGGTTAATCGGTTTTAGGGTGCGCTGGGAGAGCGATGGCCACATTTCGGCTAATATCACAGGTGGCTTCACTTTGTATACGACCACATTACCATCGAGCGGTCCAATACTGGCCTTTATACTGAACGTGATGAATGAATTGTATACCGAAAATGATGGCATCTACTGGCAGCGTGTCATCGAGACCTTTAAACATGCGTATGGACAGCGAACCAATTTGGGTGACTATGAGAACGATCCCGAATATGGGCCAGGTATAAAGGAGCAGTTGGAAAAGTTGCTTAGTGCAGAACTGGTGAATAACGTGCGTGGCTTGATTGAAGATGATAAAACCTCACAGGATCATCTCTTCTATGGTGCCAATTTAACGGTGGAATCTGATCACGGCACTGCCCACATGAATGTGTTAGCCAGCAATGGCGATGCTATATCCATAACCAGCACCATTAATAACTAGTGAGGATACATATATATTAAAATAATGTTTTCATTTCCTTCATTTATTTAAATAAATAAAAATTATACAGTTTTGGCTGCAAGGTGGCTTCGCCCCAAACAGGCATCATTTTGAATGATGAGATGGATGATTTCTCCACGCCGGGCGTTGTTAACAGCTTTGGGGTACCCTCGTCGCCAGCAAATTACATTTTTCCACACAAGCGGCCCATGTCCTCCATGAATCCCTCAATTATTGTCGATGCTAATGGCGATGTGCGCATGCTGGTCGGTGCTGCTGGCGGCACCAAGATCACAACCAGCGTGGCAGCGGTACGTATGTCTAACTTTATGGCGTCCTTAAATATGGAATTTGGCGCAGGCATTTAACAGCTGCCAACTTAATGCACTGCTTTGAAATAAAGCGATATTGTGCAATAATCGATTTTTATACCCTTAACCGATTAAAAATTGTTATAATGTTTTGTGCAAATGCATGTATCTCCGTCCCCATAAAGTATATATATTCTTGACCAGAATCAGCAGCCGAGTCTATATAGCCATGTCCGTCTGTCAGTCTGTATGAACACGCAGATCTTTAAGAGCTAGAGACTTCAAATTTGGCATATAAATTTTCGTATACCATTTCTCGATTATCGATACATTTCGATTTCCAAGCATTTGAAGGCAAACAATCATCATAAAGGGAAATTTTCAAATAAAACTAGAATATACAGTGACTACAAGCCGGTTTGGGGCAGTGTCAAGCAAAAAATTTAAAGAGCTATAAAGCTTAAACAAGGAAACAAATTCAAAATGTTTAAATGCCAATTTGCTTAATGTTATATCACATTTGAAAAAGAAAATTTAGTTTTTATTAAAATATTAAATAATTAATTAAAATTAGTCAAAAACTGAAAACATATCCAAAAACATGTGAAAACCGATCTGAAGCATATTTGGCGTATAAAAGCTTAAATAAGGATGTTAGTACTTAGTATGATATCCTTTAGCCTTAACCTATTATTCATGGAAGATACCAGCTTCCGGGTATTTTCTGGGCTGATCTTGCTCCATTTTTGAGATCCTGTTTGCTGGATATGTTGTGATTCCGGATGTTATTTTCCAGCAGAGCCCACAAATTTTCAATTGTATTTAAATCTGGGCCGGTGGAATTATGTTGTGGGGACAGTTCTAGATAAGCTGGAAAGTACGTTGGATTCACAGTTTCTCGGCACTTTGCAGTAAATTTTCCTTTAGTATATCGAACTACACATACTTGTCCATTGTTGTTTCAATAATCACCAAATTTCCAACACCGGCTGCCGAGATAGATGCCCCTACCATGACACTTTCTCCGCAATGCTTGACTGTTGCCTTTAAGTTTATGGGACTCAGCTCAGTATTGGAGTGTCGCCACACATAATTCCGTCCGTCCGAGCCAAAAATGTTTAATTTGTACTCAAATTCAAATATGACTGTGTTCCAGTACTCCAAATCCTTGTTCAAGTGGGTTTTGATGAACGTCATCCTAGTCCGTATATTTTTTTCGCTTATAAAGGGCTTCTTTCGTGGCACTTGGGCATAGAAGTCATGGTTGCGCAGAACCTGGACACACTTTTCCCCATTTCATCCTGCACCTGTAGAGTACATTTTTTAGCCGATAGCTTAAGATTTCCCCTTGTTTTCCTAACGGTCCTCCGCTCGTCCTATTCGGTGAAAATCTTGTTTGGTGCCCTTCCGCCTAGTCCATAATGTAACTGTTCCAAAAGGGTTTGAACCATAAGCTTAACTACTTTCTTACATAGCCCGACCTAGCGGGTGGGGAAATCCCAGTTTATTAATTTTAATTTTTGAAAAATAATGAATAATAAGTTTATGGCAGGCAATTAAATTTTTTCTTGACACTGCTCCAAACCGGCTTGTAGACACTGCATGTATTTAACAACTGGGTTAAGGGCACACTCGAATACAGAATTCTTACTTGTTTACTTATTGCTTTTAGGTTATTATGAAATATCTTATACGAAATGAGAGCATCTCGCAGGCGATAAATGATGGACGCCTGCATCATCAGCTGATACCCATGGTCGTCGATTACGAGTTGGAAGTGAAGAGTGAGATTATCGATTATCTGCGCCAAGCTGGCCATAAAATGAGTGATAATCCTGGCGACGGGGGATTTGCAGCTGTTACCGCCATTGGATCGTTGCACGAGCCTGAGCCATTCTTTGATCGTCGTCGCATTGGCAGCCTTGTGACCATACAGAACAGGAACAAGATGCAGCATTGAATTCAGGGACGATTTTGCTGCCGTATCGGCATCAAATTGGTTTTCGCATACCGCTCGATAGCCACTTTTATTTATTGTACTTTAAATATATACATTAGTATATGCATATACATATATGTAATAGTTGAAAATAGATATAATAATTGCGGTTTATCTGTACTAATGAAAATGCATAAGTACATACATATATTTTTAAATTATAAAATATTTTAATCTGTGAAACGATGTAAATAAAAAATGCAGCTGCTCGAATTTTGCAATGTCTTGCCGAACGCAAAATTACAATTTGCAGTTGCGTTTCTTTTTTTTAAACTCGAGTATTTATTTTAAACATTTCTTTCAAACGTAGAGTAACGCAATGGCAACATGCAACGTACTAGTAGATGTAACGTAACGCACAAAATTATACGTAAGCGCAAACACAGTGTCGTTTTGGTATTTTATTAAAGTTGTTGTTTAGTATATTTGTGCACTCGCTTATCGATAACAGCCGACGTTGACTGTGGCTGCCGCTAGTTGGCGTTGTAGTGCAAGCGAAGCCACCTGATGTGCTAGAAAACATCAAACGCGTGGCAGTCCCCACATACAGACATTTTTTTGTTTACGTTTGCATTGCATTTATTGCCGGATTTGTGCATTGCAACTGCGAACGACGCGCGCCTT
This sequence comes from Drosophila mimica, assembly GCA_037043585.1. Lineage (NCBI taxonomy): Eukaryota > Metazoa > Arthropoda > Insecta > Diptera > Drosophilidae > Drosophila > Drosophila mimica. The sequence goes on from JBAMBE010000674.1 coordinate 822,256, forward strand.
GCTTCTTCTGTGTTTGTAATTTGTGTGAGCAGCAGTAACTAAATTTGCATCGAAATGTAATTGCTCTGAATTGGTATTTAAAAATAAAAAAGTGTTAAGCCGTTATGCTCGTTTATTATTATCTCCGACTGCCTTTTGATCATCTCATTCGCAGCGGCGGTGCTCGCCTGGTTCTTGTTAACACTAAACTCACACAATGACATATGCACACACATACTAACACAATAGCACACCTTCGAATTCAGATTAATAGCCACTTACTTTCAGATTCACACACGCACACACACATTGACATCGGCCATCGCATCCAGAGCAGACACAAAAAAAAACAACAAAAAAAAATTCTTGTCTTGGATAATTGTTGCTAGCTTTTGCTTTGCTTAGCATTGCGCTGTCGCCGACGTCGACGTCTTTGCTTCGTCGACACGTCAACACCAAACGGCACCTCATTTGGAATCAGAGTCAATTTTACACAAAATCTAAAGCTGAGTCAGTATTGAACAAACACAATATAAATCAATTTCTGCGAGATGCGTGTGAGCAACATACGCAGCGGACGCATTTGTCGTTTGGCACTCTGTTTGCTGGTAATCTTGCCGCTGCTCTATCTGCTGACCAACTGGAGCGATCATCACAAGCGCGTCCAAGAGGCGTATCACCAGCGCTTTGGCGGCCCCAAATTCAATCATCAGCGCCTCGAGAAACGGCCACGTGAGGTGCCCAAACTAGTCGACGGTAAGTATGTTTTTAATTAGTTGCATCCATGCACACACACATATATATATATATATATATATATATATATATATATATATATATAAATATGTATATGGCGTTTTAACATTCTTTCTTCCTCTTGAAGACCATCGATATTCTAATATATATATAAATATTATATATATGTATATATATACATATATAAATATTATATATATGTATATATATATTTATATAAATATGTATATAGCGTTTTAACATTCTTTCTTCCTCTTGAAGACCATCGATATTCTAATTTTCGCCCATTCGACTTTGTTCCTTTGTTGAAATTTTAGAAAACTCAAGCTGTTCTAAAAAATAAACTACGGTGAAAATTTATGCTTTCTAGCCAAACTTTTTTATATAGTTTATATATATGCTTGTTATAAAGCATCAAAAGATGTGCTTTTCAGGCAAGTTTGGTCTTTTGAAATATTTGTAGTAAAATGTGCGTAAGCGGACTTTCCAGTGGCTCTGATGGCAAAAAACGATTTGAATATAATTGTTATAAGGGTTTTGTAAAACCGTTTTATTCATTCCGTTAGAGATAGCCCTAATTTGAGCATTTGCGTTTTCGTTAATGCCAAACTGAATACATATTTGCAGGCAGGCATCTGTTCAATAAGTAAACATTTGCATTTGCGTTTCTAAACACGTTATTTTTTTATAGTATGCATGTTGACCAGAAAATTGTTTGCTTTTATTTTATTTGTATTTGAAGGTCTGGGCAACTTTGAACCGAAAAATCTAAAGCAACGTACTGGTCCCGGTGAGAATGGGGACGCGTACACGCTGCCACCGGAAAAGAAGAACGTGGCGGACGCTTCCGAAATGGAGTACGGCATGAACATTGCCTGTTCTGATGATATATCGATGCATCGTTCGGTGCGCGAAACACGTCTCGAAGAATGCAAACACTGGGAGTATCCATACGATTTGCCGCCAACTAGTGTGATCATTGTGTTCCACAACGAGGGATTCTCAGTGCTGATGCGCACTGTCCACTCGGTCATCGATCGTTCGCCGAAGCACATGCTGCACGAGATCATTCTTGTCGATGACTACTCCGACAAGGAGAATCTGCGCAGCAAGCTGGATGAGTATGTTCAGCAGTTCAATGGACTCGTCAAAATCATACGCAACAAAGAGCGCGAGGGCCTAATACGGACACGCTCCCGAGGCGCCATGGAGGCCACAGGTGAGTGGTGAACATCAAGATAGTTAACAGAAATGGGTACAATTTACATTAAATGGAGCTCGTTTAGTTTTGGAAATATTAAATATTCGAATGACATTTGACTGACATATTTAGAATTATTTCTTATTTGTGAATTAGTTCCAATAGGTTTCAGAAACGATTTAGAGTCACAAAAGTTTTTCGCTTTGAACTATCTTTCTAACCACTTTAATTTTAAGTTTTTTTTAGGTACCAAAAATAAAACCAGTTTGGATTTGGTATGACATTTTGTAACATGATAATAGTAAAATCAGAATAAAGCCTAAATGTACGTGCAATTAACTGCAGATTTTAAATATATATTTAGTTTTTAATGTTTTATTGGTATCAGTGACGAATAACTTCAATTAATATCGACTAGTTAAAAGGAACAAGTGAAGCTAACTAGCTATATAAAGAAGCATCAAATTAAAAATAAACAAGAGTGTCACATACTTTTTATGTATATTTTAGATAGATTTGTGTCAAATATCACAGAATCTGCAAATCCATTAAAATGTGTTTCCGATATGAAAATTACCCAATATGAGCATGTAAATATGTGCATTAATAGTTCTGGGAATATTCATTAACAAGTCAGGATCGCAGCTGTTACTTTGTGTATAATCCAGTCCTATGGAGATAGGCGTCACTTTAGGATATTGAATTTATGTTTACTTTTGGTTATTTTAAGCAGCATTGCTCACATTTATACTGTCTTGCAGGTGAGGTGATTGTATTTTTGGATGCGCACTGTGAGGTGAATCTGAATTGGTTGCCACCGCTGCTGGCGCCCATTTATCGGGATCGCACTGTAATGACGGTGCCCATTATCGATGGCATTGATCACAAGACTTTCGAATATCGGCCGGTCTACGGTAGCGATAATCATTTCCGCGGCATCTTCGAGTGGGGCATGCTATACAAGGAGAATGAGGTGCCGCGTCGGGAGCAGCGTCGTCGTGCCCACAACTCGGAGCCATATCGCAGTCCGACGCATGCGGGCGGCCTATTTGCAATTAATCGCGAATACTTCCTCGAGTTGGGCGCCTACGATCCCGGCTTGCTTGTGTGGGGCGGTGAGAATTTTGAGCTGAGCTTTAAGATCTGGCAATGCGGCGGTAGCATCGAATGGGTGCCCTGCTCCCGTGTCGGTCATGTCTATCGCGGTTTTATGCCCTACAATTTCGGCAAGCTAGCCAGCAAGAAGAAGGGCCCGCTCATCACTATCAACTATAAACGCGTGATTGAGACCTGGTTTGATGACACGCACAAGGAGTTCTTCTATACGCGAGAGCCATTGGCTCGTTATTTGGACATGGGAGATATTAGCGAACAGCTGGCGCTAAAGAAGCGTCTGAATTGTAAATCGTTCCAGTGGTTTATGGACAACATTGCCTATGATGTTGTTGACAAATTTCCTGCCCTGCCGGCCAATCTGCACTGGGGTGAACTGCGCTCAGTGGCTTCAGATGGCTGTCTCGACTCCATGGGCCATCAGCCGCCGGCAATAATGGGTCTCTCCTATTGCCATGGCGGTGGCAATAATCAGCTTGTGCGTCTGAATGCCGTCGGCCAGCTGGGCGTTGGTGAACGCTGCGTGGAGGCAGATCGCCAGGGCATCAAGCTGGCCGTCTGCCGTCTGGGCACCGTCGATGGACCCTGGAGCTACAATGAACACACCAAACATCTGCTGCATCGTGTGCACAAAAAGTGCATGGCCCTGCACCCAGCGGGTCAGCAATTGTCGCTGGGCCAGTGTGATGTCAACGATGGCTATCAGAAGTGGCTCTTCAAGGAGATACGTCCGCACTGGTAGAATTAAGGTCATCCAGCCAGGCATTAAAGTAATATATAAAAAGGGTTTCAATCGGATGTGAACGGTGTCGACAAGGGGGATTGGAGGGGGTGGGGTAAAGGGAGAGGGGGGCGGGGGTTCGATTTGTAGACAAAAGGAATTTAGTGGAAATGGAATTGTTGTTGGTTTTATAACCTACACTTAGACAGACAGATGAGACATACGCAAGTATATTTTATAAAAAAAAAAAAAATTTAAAACCAATAATAATAATAATTTTATGTGTCCCTTTTTTTGGCAAACTGTTAAATACTGTGTAGAAAGCTAAGCTATATTTTATCTGTCTGCCATCAAAGTTATTGACTGCCAGAAAATCTCATTCCAGATATTATGTAATTGATTAACTGCATATTTTAGATCCAGGAGATAACATATGACAACAATTACCTTAACCGATTGCCCAGATTGTACCCACAGCTTTAATATGTATGTGTGTACATCTTTTTGTGTTGCGCATAAGGCGTGCGAGTGAGTGAGAGCGTCAGCGTTCGCATGATCGTGAGCAAGATAGCAATGCGAGTGAGAGAGCAAAGTGTTTTTTAGTGTGTGCGAGTGAGTGAGAGTGCGAATCGAATATAATATATATATATATATAATATACAATTGACGCCAGTTCGTTCTACATTGAGTTGCTAGGACATATTCATGAATATCAGCAAATTATTTTAAAATGTTGTAGTACATATTTATGCATAATGCAACTCTACGTAATACGGTATCTATCTATTTATCTGTCTATATATTTATTATATACTATTGTTTGCCAACTAAGTTTGTTGTTGCTGCTACATTCCATAAGCGATCTTAAAGCTCAACCATATATGATAACTGCTTATTTTTAACTATGTTTTCTTGTTTTCCTATTGATTTTGTTAATATTATTAAATGTAAAAGCTTGAGTGGCATTAAAAAAAAATAAACCCAAATTGTAGCACGAGCATTTGTAGCAGTCGCCGTGTGTTTTAAATGTACTTTTTTTTTATTATACATTCATATAGATGTGTACATGCATATATACAATATATAATACATAGGCTATACACATATATTAAAACACTACATTCAAATGTAACTCTAGAGTTATAAGTCTGAATAATGAATAGTAATAAATAACTTTTTTAAACACAAAGTGTTCCAAGGGTATATATATATTTATTATTTAAGCCGGTGAAGCATAGACAAATCAAAAGACAAATGCGACTTTTTATATTTGCTTATACGACATCGATGAATACATAATTTTTAGTTTTTCCAATTCGAAAAAATTGAAATGGTTATATTATTGAATATATATAGGGAATAAGAAATATCAGAATCTGTGTGAATTTTATGTGTTATATAGTGTTTATAGAGAATCCCTTAAAAATGGAAACAGATTAAATTCAAATGAAATAACGATGCTTAACGATGAAACCAACAGTTTTGAATATATAAGAGTATCAGTGATCATTATTAAATTTGTCTATAATATTCAAACTAATTGCCAATGTAGGGCATTACAAAGCTCTCTCGAACGGCAAACAAATCTGGAGTATTTTATTTTTTTTTTGTATCGTATGACTCAGAAGTGCTTTATTGATCAATAATAAACAGGTGTTATTTTTAGACATTGCCCAATTGGTTTTGATTATTTGTAAGTGGCGATGACGCCACTTGAAGTTGTCCAATTCCAGGGAATTCCTCAAGTGTTGCGCTCCTTCTTGATTGTGTTCTGCGAATAACTGGGAGCATTTCGATTTGACTGTGGGTAACAGACAGCTTTGGTGTATGCCAATATTATCACTAATTATAAAGTAACCATGCTACTAATTGTCAAATTTTGAGGTGTTGTTTATTTGTGCTCATGTTTCCGAGCTTATCAGTCAGTCAGCCCAAAACAGTAGAGCGCCCTTACATACATACATACATGTACATGTATTTATGACATGCCTTCCCTGGAACATTAGTCTGTTGGCCCCGTCATCAATGCGGAGCGGAACGCAATAACACCAAATTGTTCAATTTAATTGAGCGAAGTGGCCTGGGACGGGAGCCATCCTTATCAGCTTTGTTATGCTATATTCTTGGAAGAGTCCTCTCCCATTGTCATGTGTTTTGCATATAACGTTGACTTCTATTAGTCTCAGGGGTGTATAAATATAAAATTGTCATGGTCATCTATATTGTTTATGTATTTCTGTTGTACATTAGGATAGGTTCATACAGTTATCGGGGTCAAATATATCTACATTTTTTGATTTAAGAAAATAATGAGCTTGTTTTTTAATTTGAGTTGTCTGTGAAACGATCAAAAGAAAATACCAAAGCAATGTTTTATAGTTAGGTCCAATAAACTGAAAAATAAGTTAATCAAATCTGGCAGATAACTTACAAATATAACAATATATCATAGTTATTATATATATATATTATAAATATATTTTAAAATCAAAAATATATACCATTATCTTAAATTAATATACATACTCGTAATATGAGAAGATTCCTTTGATTATTTGGTTGTCGTTATTATAATTTAAGTATGTTCTTCGCTCCAATCTCTGGACCTCTGGATTATGGGATAAGGAATATTTTATTTTTCTGTTTTTTCTCTAGAAGAGTTGAATTTGCTATTCTTGAAGAGCATTTAAAAAACGTTGCACTGTCAGTGCATCATTTTCCTGCTGTTGGATTAAACGTTGTCGGTGCGCACTTGTCAATTGAGGTGATAAGAGCCGTGGTAGCTTCAGTGACATCCGGAACCCGTCCGAGGCGTGTGGAGGGCAGCAAGAGTCAATCAAATCAACGGCTTCACTATAAATAATAGATAGTTTGCCATGCTAGAGCTCATTCAACGATAATAATTCGAAGCAGTTGGAATCCACACTCACACAAGTTTCAAGTTCGATAGAGTTGTTTGTTTTTTTTATTTAGTTTTGTTTTTATTCAATAACATGTGGAAATTGAGTCTGTGTCTTTTGGTTGCCATATTTGGCTGTCTGGTGGCCGACAGCTTGGCGGGCGTGGCCCGCAACGGCGATGTACAACGCCAAATTGTTGTGGTGAAGAATGTGCGCGATTTCGCTGCTGAACATCCGGGCTCAAATTGCAGCGCCTGCAGAAACAGCCGGCGGGTCGCATGAGCGGACAATCTGTGCGATATACGCTCGGTGGTCGTGTCTCCGGTAAGCGATAGTTGATCTACAATAGTCTCGATAGTCTCTGAAGCTATGCAACATCTCGCTAACAAACGTACATCTGTGGTCTACTTTCAGGCGACAAATTGGTAGCGCAGGGTGCCGATGTTTTCAGCTATCCGGCTCGGAAGGATGTTAGCGTACAGCTAACGTATCCAGAGTCCGGCGCCGGCTCCATTGTGACGTTTGTGGAGCTCATTTGCACACAGGATAACAACGATGGCAATGCTTATGTCGTCGCCGGTGGCATTGGTCAGCGTTTTATTTCCATTGTGGTGGAGGCTAAGCAAACCAATAGCTTTGGCTATCAGGCGCAGTACTTCGGCACCGATTAAGTCCAAGGGCACTTTCACCACCGGACTCTTGCCTTGGCCTTTTACACTTTTACCAATTAAGAAAAAGGTGTACAAATAATCGTATGATACTTAAAAAGTGAATTATTTTATCTATATATGTATATTGTATGCGCAGCCAACAGTCGTTTGTCTGTGTGTATTCAGCGTGGGGTGTATGGCTATTGGAAGGAGGGGGGAGGGGTATATGCCGGTGTAAATCTGCTGCGGTAGACAGGTCCACTGGCAGACACATAAATCCAAAGCGCTCACGCGCTTCCCACTCGAAAAAGCTCGGCGATCTCGTAAATAAGCGTTAAGCTTTTGCACCAAGCGTAGCCATTGGCGATCGATTTGCTCCCCAAATGACGCCGGGATATTTAGAGGGGGTTTGTTCAATCGTCATCACATTATCAAAGCCAACAACAAACAACAATGGAACTTTTTTTAAACCAACTCACGCGACGCCTAAATTTTGTGGTTAGTAGTAGCAAGATCAAGGAAATGTTTTTGTTTTTCTTAGTATTGGTACAATTCAATTGTTGTCAACAGGAGCTGCTCCATACTATTTTATTATATTCAAATCTACTTTTTAAAGTAACAACAACAGCCTCGTTCTCGATATCGACAATTGAGTCAACTTGCTTTATTTATTTGAGTGTCGTAATAAGCACTTGTGAGCGATGCTTGCCTTAAAACATTTGAGTATGATGTGGCAGACTGTCAACAATGGAACGCTTTATTTTGCAAATGCCGCAATCCAAATAGAAGTTATCGACATTGCGATACCCTGTAGCAGGTTCTAGTGCAAATAGCTTACCTCTTGCTTATCGTAATATTTGTGGTTAAATATAAATGTGATTGATTTGCTGTGGTCTCGTTGATGTACTTTGGCTCTGGCGATGCTGATCCATATTTATAGATGTGTATTTTTATGACCTCAATTGCGATAGCACTTTACCCCATTTAATGTGTATGGGGTATAAGAAATGATATCGCTGAGTCAAGGCAAAAAGTCGCTTGACAGCCATTTCAGTTTTCTCGAAATTCCTATTTATTAGATTGTTTGTTTTTGTGCGCAATTATGCATATCAAGGTTAAGATTGCAAAACAAAATCTAACAACACGCGCCGAGGACAACTCCCCGGGAATTACTCCCCTTAAACGGTGCACGACAATATTTGTTTATAATTTTTTGTATCGAGAGTGACGATAACAATCGTTACTGAGTTACAATCTCAACTGAAATCTCGAAAACTTTAAAATTATGACTTTATCCCGTCCATTAATTTTATTAAAACACTCTAATTATTTGATTGATTGATATGATGATTCGTGAAATAAATTACTGGTTTAAAAAAGACAATTTGAATGCCTTTTGTGGATACTTACTGTTAAGGGGAATCATAAGAAAACAAATTGTTTCCTATACCCAATATTTTTTTTTTTGCAGTATCGAATGAGTTTTCAATAACTAAATGCTTTATCTTCTTAATCGTGCGGGCTAAAATTTAGACTAGTTCTAGTTCAATTTTACTTCAAACGAATTATTAGATATACCTGAATTGATAAATTTTGCATTTAAATACGCCAAAAAATCTTTTCATTTTATTTTAAATTTTATTTAATTCAATTTCTTACATTCTGTATTTTTTAGGTCTATTGATTTTAGTGGACATTAAATAAATAAATAAAGCACAACAAATTGTTTAAAATATGTTATAACTATGGATATAGATTAAAATTTTTTATTTACATAGTTGAGGATGATAAATTGAATTGTATGTGAGTATAATGATTCATTATCGCATATTCAAATAACAATAGGCCCTTTTTTTAATAATAAATTTATAATAAATTTCATCTTTCATTTCATTTAAGACCTGAGAGTGTTTTGAATATTACAAACACGTTAAAATTGGTAATCCAATGCTGCATTTTTAAATGATGTTAGCGGAGAAAAAAATTTGAATAATATAATTAAAATTCAAGAGTGTATGTACATTAATGAGAGTCAGTGTGAGTTATAAATGGCAATTGGGCATTAAATTTGCTGCTCCAATATGTTAAATACAAATGCTATACAAATATGTGTCTAAGTTGGCTTCTGTTTATATTTGTACTTAGTTTTGTCGACGATAAGGAAATCAGTTTCAGCTACTTACGTCTAAAGTTGAGCAAACAATTTGAAGTGGCCAACAAGGAGACGGAAGTAAAGGCCAGTCTCGAGTGCTGCTTAAATTAAATAAAATACAAATATGAACATAAATATTGGAAAGAGTTCAGCTGTCATATGTCTCCTGATCAAATGAAACCAATCACAATTTTCAATTTGTTTGTTGATGTTTATGTGTTGCCAATCGATCGTTTGGTTATTTTTGGAGCAAGTGAATTGCCCAAATATATGTGGTGTTAGGGAATGTCTAAAATTAGTGCTTCGTGAGGTCTATTAAAAAACACTGAGCGAATTATGGCGAATTAGAGCCACAAAAAAATATAAGAAAAGTAAAACCATGGGCAATACAATAAGGTTTTGCGGCTTATCGTTCAGTTGTCGCGTTCCCTTATCTATCGCTGACCGACGATAAGAGAGCGAGTGGTATAAAAGCCATCGCTAGTGCCAGACAATGCACACAACAGTCGCCAAATAGATTGCACACGGCGCGGAACCCACAAGCCGATCTTACCTTAATTGCCAATTGTTCCTTTAATTCACAAATTAATTTGTTTTTTTTTTTTTTGTTGTATTAATTACGCTCGCAAATGTTGCAAGTGTGCCTCTCGTTATTTGTGCTAAGCGCTTGCGCCTTCGCTGCACCTTCGCAGTCGCAGTCGCAGTCGCAGTTGCCGTCGCAGCTGCAGCAGCGTTCCAGCGATTTGGACTACTCGCCCATTCAAACAGTGACCGATGAGACTCGCTATACGACACTTAATCCGAACGTGCAATTAGTCCCCCTGACGAAAGTTAAGCATGCCAAGGGCAACATTGTATTCAGTGCCGGGGAGCGTATTACTGGTAAGCAACAATCTATATATATTTATATGGAGAAATTGATGTTCAATATGTCTATGGCACGCTAATTGGATTACCCACTGTCCGCATGTTCTTTGCTCATGCTAGGCGATAAGCTTTTGGTCAATAACTATGATGACGAGAGCTTCACCACTGCCGTTGACATTGAGGTGCAGATGCGTTATCCATCATCCAGCGGGATCAGCATCACCTTGACCAGAACTGAGATCTATGTGGACGCATCGGCCGATGATGCGAACGCCTATTTCACAGATGGCGGCATTGGCAAACACAAGGCATCCATATTGTTGGACTGTAATGCGACGCGAACATTCTCGTACGAGGCTTTCTTCTATGGTTACTAGGCTAGAGAGCTAAGTGAAGCAAATAAAACTGCATCTTCAACTTGGAACTGAACTGTGATCGACATCGACATCACCAATGCCAACGTCATAGCCCATCTCATTCCTTCTCCTAGAGAGACAAGTATTATAGTGCTAACTTTAAATTAAAACTAAAGAAAAGAAAACTAAAAGACAGACAACAAACAAAAATTTGCAATGAGAAAAAAACAACAAAATTTAGTGTAACTTAATCGACAATTTTCCCTTCACTTCGATTAGTTCTTTTTTTTTTTAATTTTTTATTATTTTCTGTTTTGTTTTTGTTTTTTTTTTATATTTCCAATACTTTGTCTGATTGTGGGCATGAAAATGGCACTGGCTTATCGTACACACGCACACACGCACACACACATGCATATGTATCCACACATACAAAATGTCAAATTGACGCGTGGGTTTTTTTCAATGCAGCTGAATTTAATTAAAAATAGTCGTTCATTATTTCGACTTCCAGTGTGGTCCGACTTTCCGTATCTGCCTGCTTACTCGCTTAGTGGGTCCGATTGAAAATACTATTGTGTATCTATCATATAGATAGTCTAATAGATAGATAGGGCGACGCAGCTAGTGGCACGTGCCAGTCTTGCACTTGTATGAGTGATAGCTGCTAATTTATTAATTTAAGCACAATTTGATTTCCATAACAAAATGCACTCGAGTTCCGGTGCGGTGAATTCTCCTCAGAAGGTTCACAATAATAATTGCATATGATATACATCTAAAGTTGGTAATATAATGCTGATTTTCAGGCTGATTCAGAGAATATATTTTTACATAATAATTAGTTACGCATATAAGTTCTAACAATCTTGCTACGACTCAGATTATGTCTTAGACTGAGTCCGTCTTCAAATTGATATATTTTACTTTTGGTTAAATATCAAACAAAAATAGACGTGACGTAACAGAATATACTTTTTTTTTTGTCTGTATCTACAAAAGCAAATATTTGTAATAAGTGGTCCAGATTGTTTTTTGTTTTCTTTTAATCTAGAATAATCTTAGCTTAAATTAATCATTTACGATAATACAAAACAAAAAAAGAATAACAATTATAAGAACAAGTAAGAATGCAGCAGTCGAGTGAGTCCGACTTCGATATACCCTGAACCCATCTGTTAAATACTTTCTCTGATTTCGTTTGATCAATATGAGAATAGGTAATGTTAAGTATTATATTGGTTGGCAAAATTTTCTCAACCGAACCCTCCACAATGGTCGACTGGTATCATCACAGTGGTCTGAATGAGACTGATGCTAGCTAAGATCTGCTCCCTGAACTTCGGACTTGTTCTTCATATAGACATGTTCTTCGCTAAGGGGCTTATCATGGTTCGAGGTATGCCGGATACCCGACGAGCTCCGATATTATCTAGCCTTACTTGCACATCGCGGATCTCTGTGCAGGTGGACCTCCTCTCTCCACTGCTCGTGGGATTTCCAATGGATCCACTCTCAAATAAAAATAAAGAGTCCGGTTGTCACCAAAGGAAAGGAGAAATCGCAATATCACAGCGGAGGCAATGAAATCAAAGCCTGGCCAACGCTCACCCAAGACCAATGGCAAACAAACATGCCGGTCTAGCCAGAGGCGCTAAAATGGCGGGCGATGACCCTACTATACCGAAATTCAAGGAGGTGAAGTAAGGCATTACTGCAGCTAATCCTCTAAAACAAGGGGGTGCCCTGTCCAAAAAATATACGTGTGTTGAGCGCAGAAATGCGGCCAGTCAAATGGCTGAGAATAGTGGAATGGGTCAAGAGCGTCCTGCCGGATTTTAATACCAGGACCAGTGGCCAAAAAAGCCAAGGTTCAACCAGAGAGATCTTTTGCCAAGATTGATAAGGAGAGGATCCGTATAGGGGTCCTCGACAAAGGCATCTCGAAGGAAAGGATCCCGATGTCGCTAAGACTTCTGCAGATAAATCTCCATCATTGTAAAGCAGCATCCGCTGCCCTAATGCTCCGCCTGGCTGGGGGCGAAGTCGACATTGTGCTAGTCCAAGAACAGTAGAGGGTCGGAGACAAGGTTTGTGGACTAGGCAGCAAGGAATTCAAGCTGATAAGAGCTCAGTCTGAAGGTAAAACAAGAACTTGCGTTTTAGCAAAAAAAAAAAAACATTTCAACATATTTCTGCTTAACAATTTCAGCAATGGTGACAACACCGTGGTAAACCTGGAGCTACAGCCAGCTCCAATAAGGTTACTTTAGGCCTACATGGCTCACGACAGCCCGGAACAGCCACCTGATGACAAAGTTAGATCTATTGTCGAGGAATGCTGGAGAAGAAAGACTGACCTAATCATAGGCTGTGATTCCAATGCTCACCACTCTCAGTGGGGAAGTACCGATACAAATATGAGGGTTGATCCACTCTTATCCTTCATCCTTAATACTTACCTACCGATTAGTAACGTGGGAAATCATCCCACTTTCATTATTAAGAATCGCAAAGAGGTTATAGACCTGACCCTCGTCTCGAATAACATCAATGATCTGTTGAGGGGGTGGAAAGTCCCTGACGAGCACTTTTTCTCTGATTTGAGCTCTCGCTAAGCCCATCCAAGTCAGCTGGCTTCCTAAATCGATGGAAGGCAAACTGGGATATTTATAAAAGAGAACTAAAAAGAATCCTGTCGGAAAACCCCCCTACTGGTCAGGACTTTAAAGTGACTTGTAGAATAGCCTCAGGGCTGCATGCCCCAATAGTAGGTCAAAAAGAAGCCCCCTTGGTGGACATCGTGCTCTTCGCCAAAGTTGTAGGTCTCACTTTAACGCGGCAAAACTTCAAAATGATAATTCCGACTGGTCTCTCAACAAGTCCAGTCTGGCTGAATATAAAAAGGCCACCAGACAGGCAAAGAGAAGATCATGGAGAGATTTCTGCACAGATATAGAATCCACAAACTGTAACGAACACTTACGATGTTGTTTCGGCTGGCACACTCTGTCTACTTTTTGGACGGCCGTGCTCAGGGAAAGGTGGCGTGGGTCTGGTGCTGCCTTAACAAACGGTGCTACAATAATAATATCGTAGACAGAGACGGGAGGACGGGAGACGGAAAATGACCCATACAATATGGAAACGGACTGACATGTTTATAACCTGTCTACATTTGGAGAACTAAGATGGCACTGTTCTCCATCTCTACCCACCCAACCTTCATAATTTAGTATCCTACCCAAAGAAAAGCCTACGGTGCTGAAACCTAAGGTGCCTTTAAATAAGAACAATTAGTTCATATTGATTCCTTCAATAACTTAATTCAGATGGTATTCAGGCAACAATTCATGGTGATAGGAGTTAACTTATTCTACTATAATTTCATACTTAAATTATGGTGGATTATTTCGCTAATAAATTTAAAATATATGTGCATTTCATATGCAAAAACAAAATTCCTAGGGCGCTCTATTTTCGATTATTGCATCCTATGATGCGAACACATCCGGCTATGCCGTACTCACTACCGTAATATCCCTAATGATCCATCGATGTCAGCAGGCGTGTCGACGTGGATGACCTGTAGGCGATGATAATCAAAAAATAAAGATGCAACAATTCGTAACAAAGCGCTTAACTAGAAAAGATGATACAAATTTATAAGTATGGAATTTAATAGAACTTAAGATTAAAATTCATTTTTAATAAGTATTACATTACAGCTTTAAAGCTGTTAACCCCCTGTGACTTAAAAAATAACAGTAGTTATTGTTTTTGTTCTTGTTGTTGTTGTTCCTGTTGTTGTTGTTGAGATTTGTTGTTGTTGTTCTTCTTCTTCTTCTGTATTGTTGTTGTAGCTCTTGTTGTTGTCCAGTCCAGTCCAGTCACCCCTCTTTATTTAAGCGTTAACCCCCAAAGAAAAAGCTAGTTATTTTCATACTTTAGTTCCCCAAAACTAAATAACACAACTCTTTCCTTAAAAAATAGTGCCAACTTCTTAGGGTTGACACTGGACAGAATATTGGACTGGAACCTTAACACCCAGATAAGGGTTAAGAAGGCAACAGTCGTTCTATTCACCTGTAGGAAATCCATTGGACTTAAATGGCGCATGTCCCCAAATATTGTCTGATGGATGTCCGTATCCATCATTAGGCCCATTCTTTTATATGGGGTCATAGCATGGTGGCTTTGCATAAAAAAGCAAACCACTCTAAAACAGCTCAATAAAGTTCAGCAAATGGCTGAACTATGCATCTCAGGAGCTCTCTGCTCCACACCAAATGTGATACTAGACGCCATCCTAGACATTCAAAGTCTAGAAATAGAAGGCCATGAACAGGTAACACTCACGGCCATAAGACTTAGGGAATCCTCAGCGTGGACTACTTAAAGCATGGGACATGCTACTATTCTAATAGGAAATACATTAATTCCTACGAAAACAAACTACTGTACACTGTACAACTTAATACACCATTTAGTACATACTTCCCTCTGAGGGAAGAATATATCCAGCTATCCTTCAGTCTTCCGGAATAGTGCAGTGTATTCCAGGCAGAAGTGATAGCTATACAAGAGTCCTAAGCTGCCAGAAAAGTTCCAAAATTTGTTGTTCTAATATAAAGTTTTACATTGATAGTCAAACGGCAATCAGATCCATCAGTGCGAAGCGTTAAACTCGACATCCGTAACATGCTGCCGCAAATCTCTACACGGGTGCCTGGGCACCGTAATGTAGAAGGTGACTGTATAGCTGTATACAAAAGGTGTGAGTATGCCTCTAGCTACCTGTGAGCTATAAATAAAATAAATCAATAGATACAGCTCAAATGGCTAAATGCCAACTGTGGTCTTATCGCCCGCCAAACCTGGCCCAAAATCAGTGGCAAGCGCAGTAGGGAACTGTGCAGCTTAAATCGAGGAACTGCTCCGACGACTTCGGGCAATAACTGCCCACTGGTCGGTGGTTATTCACGCCTACAGGCTCAATATCCCATACAACGACTTTTGCCGAAGATGCAGAGACGAAGAGGAGATTGAATCTCTGGAAAACTTCCTCTGTTTCTGCCCATTAGCAAGGAAACGATTTACCTTCTTAGGAAATCACTTTTTATCCGGCTTAACACATCTGGAGCACATAGAACCTGCCAGAATTGCAAAATTCATAAATGCAACTGGCTGGCTCACTTTGTTCATATTCTCAAGAGTCACGGCGAAAGATATAGATCCACGGTATCACATTGGGCAAAACTGTCCTAAGTGTGCCGACCTTTGGTCGGCACCCGTTATACCTAGCATAAGTATTATATTGAAGAAGGGTATTAGTTTAACAACGCAAAGCACGACTTTATAATTAACGACTTAATTCCACGATGTACCGACAACTTTACAACTTATGGCATTGCGGACTTTGACGACTTCTTACAGACGACTTTAACTATACGCTCCGACTCGAATCCACTCTGTTTGAATGGGATTAGAAAGAATACAGATTTATTTAATATTTTATGGCTCGAAATAAATTAGTTGCAGACAAAAACTTGGAATGAGAAATTTAAAAACACTATATGTTGAGGAGATAGCTAAGATCCTTGCTAACAAGGATGTTAAATTGAGCAAGAGGCAAATATCAATTAAATTAAGTCGATTGGCATCAGCAATTGACGACATGCTAAAATTAAAAGAGAACTACAACAAATAAAAAATTTCAAGCCGTATATACCTGGAACTGCATCTACATCATAATTCCACCGGTCCAGTCTCCAGATTTGAATGTTCTTGAAAATTTGTGGGCTCTGCTGGAAAATAGCATCCGGAATCATAACGTATTCAGCAAACAGGGTTTCAAAAATGCTTTGTTGGATGAACGGAAAAAGATCGGCCAAAAAACTACCCTGAAGCTGGTATCTTCCATGAATAATAGGTTAAGGGAAGTTGTTAAGGCTAAAGGATATCATACTAAGTATTATCTTCCTTATTTAAGCTTTTATTCGCCAAATATGTAAATTTTTTTAAGACTGGTCGAAATAAGTTTTGACATGTATTTTAGATATGTTTTCTTTTTGAACTAATTTTAATTAATTAATTAATATTTAAAAAAAACGAACTTTTTTTTATACTATTATACCTTTTTGGTAGGCACTAGGGAGCTAGAAAACCGCGAAAATCTATTTTAGCAAATCGATAAATCAATTATCTCTCAATGGATGCAGTCACCAAATGTGGTTGGTAGGTTGTTGGCGAGGTCCTTCAAAGATCGGCTTGTGCCACGCCCACCTCCGACGCCTCTCCATTTTAAATGGCTATATCTTCCACAGTTTTTGAGTAAGAAACGTCAAATTTGGTAGATATATTACTGGTAGTCGCCTTTAAGAACCGATAACAAACCGATAACACGCCCACACCTGCGCCTATAATCGACAATTCCAATTGTAAATCGATAACTCCGTATATCTCCGAAAATTTTAAAGATAGAGTAACCAAATTTGGAAGGTAATTTGCTGGTAACCTCCTCCAAGGATTGGCATATCAATTTTTGGACCACGCCCACAACTTCCGCCCCCAGGAACTTCGTCCCAATAAATTTAAATTGCGCATATCTGCCATAATTTGAAAGCTAGAGTCGCAAAATTTTGAAGGTATGTTACTGGTAACTCCCCCAAAGATCGATACAAAATTGGATGGGCTTTATAGCACTTTAAATTTTTGCTTGACAATGGTCGAAATAAGCTTTGAGACACTGTAATGCATACATACATATGCACTATTAGATGTGTTTAAGTATTAATAACAAAATTCTTTTAAATATACGTTAACAGATTCTAGTTTTGGAATATAAAAAAATATATTTATATTTTAAATTGTTATATAGTAAGCTTTTGCAAATATTTGTAGATTTTTTAATATATATTCTGCACATTTTGTAATGCAACTGTATTACAATAGTCCTTGGTATATGGAGTCCTATAATAGTTCGCTTACGACCCCTCATACAAAGTATGTGAGCCTGTAAAGCACTGAAAAAAACTTTCAACAGCGCATACTTTCTGGATTACAAGAGTAGAGTAGAGTGTGGTCTGATTACGCGCGGTCATACTTATTGGAAATTATACGGTGTTCTCGTATGGATTCGAGGCTACGCCGCCATCAAAGTGTAGATTACGATTACGATCGAACTCGTAATGTGGTGGGTAATGGAACAGCGCATAATTTAAAATATATAAATATATATGCCCAGCTCGAAAGTTGATTTAGTAGTGCTGTGCTTAGCCACTATAACAGAAGTGAATACATATTCTATAATGTCAAAAAAGAGCTACGTGTTTTTGGTTCTAATCTCATTCCAGTTATCGATACTGGTTGTAGCTGGAGGAATGCCTAGCTTTGTACAATTGAAAGGTGGTTCTTATGCCTAGGTCAATTTTGGTGAATTGTTTTCGAATTATGTATGTGTTATTTTTAATGAACAGAGGGTGAAAGATGCATGCAAAGAGAAGCCTTTCCCGAAAGCTTTTGCCAAACAACCGAAAGTTGTACAAATTATATGCTATATAAAAACCTGACAATCTGTGACTTCAATGAGGTAAATGGAAAAGAGCTTATTTGCTGTTTTAAGACGGATTGCATTGTTCCCAAATCAACTGCGTAAGTAGCCAAAAAACGTGCACATTGTGCAAGTCTTTTGAAATATATTCCTTACAATCACATCATCTTAGTGAGCCAATCCCAGAGATAATCCAAAACCATCTGGCCTCTCTTGGATACAATTCCGGTTATGATCTTCGCTGCACAGCGATTATCTTATCGTCGACCAAAGTGCTGACGACGAGCAAATGCGTGGACCCGGAAAATATTGAGCCCAGTAAAGTTGTGGTCGGATTCAGCGATCCGAGAAATTTTAATTTGTATACACATGTTGAAGAAATGTTTGACGTTAAGGTACTGCTAGTTAATAGACAACGATTTTGTTCCACAAAGAATTAATGTTAAAATAACAGGTTCGGCAAACTACACAACTTAAAAACGATATAGCGCTGCTGGTTCTGAATAGACAAATTGATTTGGACCACATGTCAAATGTGAGTTCAGCTACGCTGTGCAATGAGAAGGAGCTGAAGGGAGATCCAATTTTATATGCCGTAGGCTTTGCTCAGAGTGATGATGGTAAGGTGTAAATATAATATCATTTATAGTATCTCCTCTTGCATTATATGTTTTTAATACTTCGAGGTACCAACTGCGATTTGTTTACATTGCCGCTTGTCAAATCTGACGACTGCAACGAAGTGCAGGCCACTCGTCGAGTGGAAGACTTGGATATACCCGGGACGCATCTGTGCGTAAAGCCCATTGCAGGTGACTCGCATTCCAGACAGAAGGACGGCTGCTCCAAATGCTTGACGGCCAGCAGCAGTGTGCTTCATGTTAAACGGCTCGATGGAAGCTTCTGTGTGGCTGGTATAGCCACGCCCACCACGACCGAGTGCGTTGTGAATAGCAATCCGATTTATTACACGAGCATAGTGAGTTCCGAAGCCAGGATGTTCCACGGCGAGTACATAAATTTTTCGTTCAGAGACGTATAAAACTGGATGATCAATCTCAAGTTAAAGCGATGTGATCTTATTGTTGTCAGACATAATGCAAAAATACATACATTCCTTGAAAGTACATATTGAACATATGCTTATTCCCTAATGCCCACTTAGACAAAGTGTTAAAATGTAGTTATAAATAGAGTCGAAGTCCTAGAAGCAATAATATAAGACAATATTCAAACACTCGCCAGTTCTCGTGTAATTACAACAATAAATATAACATGTTGGCGTTGTCTTCTGATCGCTTTATTAAATTTTTTGATACTTCAGAGCAACGAAGAAATTGGAATTTAATAATTATTAGATAAAATCTCTTAGATATGATATCTAAGACAAGTATAATGTTGATGATTATTCAAATAAAAAAATTTGAGGCTTAAATTTGATTTTTTATATAATTGTTTTTATACTATTATACCAAAATGGTATAATAGTATATTGGTTTTGTGCAATGTCCGTCATGCTGTCTGTCCGTCTGTCCGTCTGTATGAACGCGCGTTCCTCCGACACCCTTTGAGATAGAGACTTGAAACTCGGAACGTATACTGGAAAGTACCCTCAAAAGTTAAAGTGTCTTGGGTTTGGACCTACGTCCACTAGGGAGCTAGAAAATCGATAAATTCGATTTTAGCAAATCGATAAATCCCCATATCTCTTACAATTTAATGAATATAGTCACCAATTTTGGTTAGTAGGTTGTTGGCGAGGTCCTTGAAAGATTGGCATGTGACACGCCCACCTCCGACGCCGCCATCACCCCGCCCCTAAAATTTTCAAATGGCTATATCTTCCGCAGTTTTTGAGTAGGGAACGTCAAATTTGGTAGGTATATTACTGGTAGTCGCCTTTAAGAACCGATAACAAATTTGTGGTGCCACGCCCACACCTGCGCCTATAATCGACAATTTCGATTATTAATCGATAACTCCGTATATTTCCGAACATTTTAAAGATAGAGTGACCAAACTTGGAAGGTAATTTGCTGGTAACCTCCTCCAAAGATTGGCATACCAATTTTTGGACCACGCCCACATCCACCGCCCCCAGGAACTTCGTCCATAGAAATTTAAAATGCGCATATCTGCCGTAATTTGCAAGCTAGAGTCGCAAAATTTTGCAGGTATGTTACTGGTAACTCCCCCAAAGATCGATAAAAAAATTGGATGGCTACGCCCACTCCACCTATCTGAACCGATACACCTGTTGGTGTAAATCGATAAACCCATATATCTCACGCAATTTGAAAACTTAAAACACCAAATTTTAAAGGTATATTGCTAACATATAAACAGAAGATAAAAGAAGTTTAGTTGTTATAAAAATTGAAATTAATTTATATAATGGTATAATAGTATTTCGCTGTCGGTTACGTCCGACTGCAACGTTCTATCTTGTTTAATTATTTAATTATGAAATTCTTGTGTAATTTAATAAACCTAAGTTTGGTAACGTATATTAAGGGTGTTTTTTTGTGAGCTTTTTAAATTTTATCGTACTTATTCAGTTCTGTATAAGAGTTTACGAGTAACGCAGCACATCTAAATTTAAATATAATATATATATATATATATATATATATATATATATATATATATTTATTTGAACAAAATACTAATTTTCTGAGTAAATCACGCATAAGCAGATTAAAAGTGCACATACGAGGGTGGTTTGATGAGTACCTGACCTTGACGCCAGATGGTGCCACTATTGCAATATGACGTGACTATCGTATAGTACATAAACCTAAACAGCCACAGTGAAAATTTCAGTCAAATCGGACTACATGTCCTACATGAAATATTGGGTATGAGAAAGCTATCGGCGCGATGGGTGCCGCGTTTGCTCACACCAGACAATAAGCGCAACCGCGTGACCACTTCGGAGCATGGTTTGGCGCTGTTAAAGCGTAATCCGAAGGAATTTTTGCGTCGATTCGTGACTGTTGACGAAACATGGATTCACTGGTACACACCAGAGACCAAAGAACAGTCGAAACAGTGGACTTCACCTGGCCAGGTCAGGTACTCATCAAACCACCCTCGTATATAGTAATGTGTGATTATACAACATTGTTTAAATACACAAGACAATATCCCATATCAAAGACTTAACATAACATACAATTTGTGTGATTCTTAACCGATCTGCAGTTAATATAAAATGCAGTTCAATATTTAAGGCATTTCAGATTCCTAACATATTCTTAAAAATGTTGCTCTGTGGCAATCGATACGCAATATAATCGATATTAGAGAATTACGAGAAGGTATCGATAATATAAAATAGACTTTTGGTTGATATATACAAGGTTTCTGCAGCTCGGTCGGTCTTAATCATTTAAAATGATTTAAAAAATCATGTATAATTCAGTTTGGCATATATGCGGGTGACTCGTTTATATATATATATATATTATATATATATATATATATATATATATATATATATATATATATATAAGATAAGGAACCGACCGGGCTGCAGAGACCTTTTGATGTAGTTGTTGTTGATGTGCTTTTATAACATGTTATTTAAAAATAGAGTGAGAGAGAGAGAGAGAGAGAGGGAACAATTATGATTGTTCTTAAAAGTATTACGCACGCGGTCAAATACTCATTAATATGAAGGAGAAGGAGAGGAATCTAACAGCTAAGATTAAATCGTAAAAGTTTTTTTTGTTCAGTTTGCTGTGGATTTGCAACCAGATCGAGCGCTTTTACAAATTGAAATAACCGAGTTGAATACAAAATGGCCCATATCGCTTATATAGGAATTACATTAATCATAATTCTACCGATTCTGGCAACCAATGGCAGCGCAATCTGGCAAACAAAACGCCTGAAAGGTTAGTTTTAATTTTTTACTTGCTTACTTGTATTTCATTGCGATTATACTATTTAAATTCAGTGGGTGATAAGTGCCAATTCGATAACTTTTCCGAAAGTTACTGTAAATTGGCCAGTAACTGCCTAACGTTGGAGACGTATATTAATGAAGGGAAAATTACATTAGAAAAAATACCCAGCTGCGGGTTTGAGAGCTCTAAACATTCAGAGATGTTTTGCTGTCCCTCTGAGTGGATCGGCTTAAGGCTTCCCCAAGCGGCCATGTAAGTAGTTTTTAAGACTTTAGTTCATTAAGTTAATCATGTCTGTTGTTGCAGAGTCAACAAAATACCAAGCTTCAATCATCTGGCCTCCCTCGCATCCTTACATCCCATTACGCTCGATGAATATGTGCTTAGTTGCACTGCGATTATCCTATCGTCGAACACAGTGTTGACGACGAGCAAATGCGTGGACTCGGAAAATAATGAGCCCAGTAAAGTTGTGGTCGGATTCAGCGATCCGAGAAATTTTAATTTGTATACACATGTTGAAGAAATGTTTGACGTTAAGGTACTGCTAGTTAATAGACAACGATTTTGTTCCACAAAGAATTAATGTTAAAATAACAGGTTCGGCAAACTACACAACTTAAAAACGATATAGCGCTGCTGGTTCTGAATAGACAAATTGATTTGGACCACATGTCAAATGTGAGTTCAGCTACGCTGTGCAATGAGAAGGAGCTGAAGGGAGATCCAATTTTATATGCCGTAGGCTTTGCTCAGAGTGATGATGGTAAGGTGTAAATATAATATCATTTATAGTATCTCCTCTTGCATTATATGTTTTTAATACTTCGAGGTACCAACTGCGATTTGTTTACATTGCCGCTTGTCAAATCTGACGACTGCAACGAAGTGCAGGCCACTCGTCGAGTGGAAGACTTGGATATACCCGGGACGCATCTGTGCGTAAAGCCCATTGCAGGTGACTCGCATTCCAGACAGAAGGACGGCTGCTCCAAATGCTTGACGGCCAGCAGCAGTGTGCTTCATGTTAAACGGCTCGATGGAAGCTTCTGTGTGGCTGGTATAGCCACGCCCACCACGACCGAGTGCGTTGTGAATAGCAATCCGATTTATTACACGAGCATAGTGAGTTCCGAAGCCAGGATGTTCCACGGCGAGTACATAAATTTTTCGTTCAGAGACGTATAAAACTGGATGATCAATCTCAAGTTAAAGCGATGTGATCTTATTGTTGTCAGACATAATGCAAAAATACATACATTCCTTGAAAGTACATATTGAACATATGCTTATTCCCTAATGCCCACTTAGACAAAGTGTTAAAATGTAGTTATAAATAGAGTCGAAGTCCTAGAAGCAATAATATAAGATAATATTCAAACACTCGCCAGTTCTCGTGTAATTACAACAATAAATATAACATGTTGGCGTTGTCTTCTGATCGCTTTATTAAATTTTTTGATACTTCAGAGCAACGAAGAAATTGGAATTTAATAATTATTAGATAAGATCTCTTAGATATGATATCTAAGACAAGTATAATGTTGATGATTATTCAAATAAAAAAATTTGAGGCTTGAAAAATTGAATAGAACAATTTTTTGTACTTAAATTTGATTTTTTATATAATTGTTTTTTAATTATTTAATTATGAAATTCTTGTGTAATTTAATAAACCTAAGTTTGGTAACGTATATTAAGGGTGTTTTTTTGTGAGCTTTTTAAATTTTATCGTACTTATTCAGTTCTGTATAAGAGTTTACGAGTAACGCAGCACATCTAAATTTAAATTAATTTTAAATATAGTATATATATATATATATATATATATATAAATATATATATTTATTTATTTGAACAAAATACTAATTTTCTGAGTAAATCACGCATAAGCAGATTAAAAGTGCACATATATAGTAATGTGTGATTATACAACATTGTTTAAATACACAAGACAATATCCCATATCAAAGACTTAACATAACATACAATTTGTGTGATTCTTAACCGATCTGCAGTTAATATAAAATGCAGTTCAATATTTAAGGCATTTCAGATTCCTAACATATTCTTAAAAATGTTGCTCTGTGGCAATCGCTACGCAATATAATCGATATTAGAGAATCACGAGAAGGTATCGATAATATAAAATAGACTTTTGGTTGATATATACAAGGTTTCTGCAGCTCGGTCGGTCTTAATCATTTAAAATGATTTAAAAAAGCATGTATAATTCAGTTTGGCATATATGCGGGTGACTCCTTTATATATATATATATATATATATATATATATATATATTAAGATAAGGAACCGACCGGGCTGCAGAAACCTTTTGATGTAGTTGTTGTTGATGTGCTTTTATAACATGTTATTTAAAAATAGAGTGAGAGAGAGAGAGAGAGGGAACAATTATGATTGTTCTTGAAAGTATTACGCACGCGGTCAAATACTCATTAATATGAAGGAGAAGGAGAGGAATCTAACAGCTAAGATGTTCCACGGCGAGTACATAAAAAATTAAATTGAAATGTGTGGAATATTATATATCGTATTATATTATATAATATAATGAATAACATATTGCTTACCCCCACACACACACTCACACACACTCATATTTTGACTGCAACAAAATTTGTAGTGGCCGTGTTTCACTTGATCTGTAGCTTGTTGTCGGTTGAATAAAATATTTATATAATACTAGTAACTCAAATTTTCTGAAAAACATGGATGCCTATCCAACTTCAATATCGACTTTCAATCCGCTGCGCGATGAATTTCTGTACGTCTGGGACTTGCTATATAAAACCGTGGAGCAGGGAATTAGTAAGAAGGTGTATGTGGTAATGGTCCTTATTCCCTTTCAGTTAACCAAGCTAAGTATGTTGCAAGCTAACCGTAAGTTGCAATAACTCTACGCTGAGTTGGCATCGAAGATTTCGGAAGTCTACCGGGTGACGATACTGGCAGTGAATTGATACAGGGCCAAGTATTCGCTAAGATATACGCTCAATAAAATTCTATATCTT
This sequence comes from Drosophila mimica, assembly GCA_037043585.1. Classification (NCBI taxonomy): domain Eukaryota; kingdom Metazoa; phylum Arthropoda; class Insecta; order Diptera; family Drosophilidae; genus Drosophila; species Drosophila mimica. The sequence continues at coordinate 847,446 of JBAMBE010000674.1, forward strand.
CTGTTAGCTCATGTTATCGAGGATGCATTGGTTGTCAATCTGCTAGATGTGCTGCATACTAAGAATGCGTCCAATCTACATATGTCCAACGCCGGAAATGCACGTAGCCGATGTCAAAGGCAGCATTGAGAGGACACTGCCAGCTGCAGCAGCAATTGTTGAACGTTTTCGCAACAAGCTTAGCGATCCAATACGTGCGGCCAACTCAAATGGGACTTTGCAGCACCAATTTACCAAGTTGTTAGGACAGACCCCAAGATGCCTTGCTAAATGGTGGGTCCGGACATTCGATGGGAAACGTGGTGCACGGCTTTGATCCACATTCTCCTAATTTTCCCGATGTTGGACGCGGAGATTTGAACCTCCAGGGTGTTGGTATGGGTAATCTCATTGACTTTGTCAGTAATCCCATGATCCCATTCGGCCGGATGTGCCGGGTCAGGGGCGCACCGAATTCAGATTAATTACCGCCACAAGGCCATAATTCTGATTATTAATGGTCTGATTGCCAAGCCAGGATAATAGGATCGGTCACAAAATCATTAGTTTAAATATATTCAAGTTGCCGGCATATAATTTGAAATTGGCAGAAAAATAAATTGAAATCGAACTTTTTTCATTGACATTTATAATAATATAAATAGTCGAATGCAATTGTAAGGATCGGCAGAAAATGCTTTTGTTGACCCACATATTCCCTATATTTTCTATACATGTTATTATTATACAATAATTATATGTTTATGCAGCAACATATAGTGGTGCACAAGCCAGCTTGGAGCAGTGTCAAGCAAAAAATGTACAGTGGTATAAAGCTTAAACAAGGAAACAAATTCAAAATATTTAAATGCCAACTTGTTTAATGTTATATCACATTTGAAAAAGAAAATTTAGTTTTTATCAAAATATTAATTAATTAATTAAAATTAGTCAAAAATTGAAAACATATCCAAAAACATATGCAAGCCGATTTGAAGCAGTATTAAGACAAGTAAGAACGCTGTAGTCGAGTGAGCTCGACTACCATATACCCTGAACCAAGCATTAAATACATTATAGGTTTATTTCCAAATATCCCCTTTAATAGTTTCGCACCAAAAAAATTATAGAGAAGTTTCCTAATAATCTTCCCACCCAGTTTGGTAACTAACTAACTTGCGAGGGATATGGACGTTTATCGGTTTTGGGGGCTGGAGTGGGCGTGGCCCAAACAATTTTTTAGTTCGACCTTAGTAATATACCTTCTAAGTTTGGTAACTGTAGCTTTTAAATTGTGGGAGATACAGGGATTTATCGTTTTTTTGTGGGCGGGAGTGGGCGTGGTCCAAAATTTTCCCACATTTATGAAGGATGTTACTGGCAATATACCTTTAAGATTTGGTGACTTAAGTCTTAAAATTGCGTGAGATATATGGGTTTATCGATTTACACCAACAGGTGTATCGGTTTAGGTAGGTGGAGTGGGCGTGGCCATCCAATTTTTTTTATCGATCTTTGGGGGAGCTACCAGTAACATACCTGTAAAATTTTGCGACCCTAGCTTGCAAATTGCGGGAGTTATGCGCATCTTAAATTTCTAGGGACGAAGTTCCTGGGGGCGGCGGTTGTGGCGTGGTCCAAAAATTGATATGACAATCCTTGGAGGAGGTTACCAGCAAATTACCTTCCAAGTTTGGTTACTCTATCTTTTAAATTTTCGGAGTATATCTCCGAAAGTTATCGTTTTACAATCGGAATTGTCGATTATAGGCGCAGGTGTGGGCGTGGAACCAATTTGTTATCGGTTCTTAAAGGCGACTGCCAGTAATATACCTACCAAATTTGACGTTCCCTACTCAAAAACTGCGGAAGATATAGCCATTTGAAAATTTTAGGGGCGGGGGTGATGGGGGCGTCGGAGGTAAGCGTGGCACATGCCGATCTTTCAAGGACCTCGCCAACAACCTACCAACCAAAATTGGTGACTGTATCCATTAAATTGTGGGAGATATGTGGAATTTATTGCTATCGGAAATCGAAATATATCGATAATTCCGAAACTGAGGCAGTTATCGATAAAATAAAGCAAACTTGATCTGCGCCTGGTACACGAGAACCTATATTTCAAATTTGAATTCTCTAGCTCTTATAGTCTCTGAGATCTGCGCGTTCATACAGACGGACAGACGGACGGACGGACAGACGGACAGACAGACGGACAGGGCTATATCGACTCGGCTGTTGATCCTGATCAAGAATATATATACTTTATGGGGTCGGAGATGCTTCCTTCTGCCTGTTACATACATTTGCACAAAACCATTATACCCTTTTTACCCATTTTTAATGGGTTGAGGGTATAAAGATTAAATATTTGGCGTATAAAAGCTTAAGTAAGGATGTTAATACTTAGTATGATATCCTTTACCTGAGCGTAAGAACTTGTGGGATGGTTCGAACGGGGCTGAGCTGAGGCCACCAGGCGGGTCGCGGGTTGCGGATAGCGAACGGCCTCCCAATGGGAGGTTAGCTGCGAATAACACGAGAATTCTCGTAAATAAGCAGTCCCGGACAAACAGCGGGTATGACACCGAATGCATACCGACAAGGCGTTTGTGTTGCCGCCTCTTAAAAGTATAGCCTCACACACCCCCAACCTCCCTACACACTTACCTACCTATCCCATCCCCCCAAATCTCACATCGGGCCGGGCTAAGGTGTTAATCGTACCGTGCCGATAGTCAGCCTGGCTGGGGGCCCGGTATACAAATAGCCCAGTCATAAACGGTGTGCTCAGGCAAATGGCGACCGCCTGTTCCATTCAGCCTTACCCGGGTATCGCGGATCTCTGCTCGGGTGGACACTCATTTCTCCGCAGCTCGTGGGACTAATTATGTTAAGAAAGTATACGAATTTAAGCATTCCGCAGGATCTCCCAGCGGAAGCTGTCGCAAGACAGTTGGAGGATCGAGGCCTAGACGGTCAGAGATCGTCCAGTGTGGTAGACCCGCCTCCACACCGTGCTACTCCAGCACTATATAGGAGAGTGCCACAGGCACAGCAAGCCCTGAACCGTTCAATCGAGAACCGGGGCACTCAATGGCGAAGAACCCTAAGGGTGGCAGACCAGCCTCCACCCCGGGCTATTCCAGCGCCAACCGGAGGAGCGCAGCAGACACGCAGGAATGTGGTCGGACCATCCCGACCACAACACCTTGCACCAAATGCTGCTGCTAGGCAGGGCGGACGACGCCCAAAGAAAAAGGAGGAGTTCCTGCCACCGAGGGGCGAACCAGGTGGGTTGGATGACCCGAATCGGCGGAACCTATGTGGTTCACGGGTCAAATGGTACCTCCGGTACCTCCAACAAGGGCTTGCTCCAGGTGAGGCCTTAAAGAAGGCGAAGGAGCCAAGGGAGCCAGCTGTGGCACCGACACCAGCCATAAAGAGGCGTAGCAACACCCTCACGCCACCGACGGCAACCCCAAAAAGGGCTTGCCCGCAGGCGGAAGCTCCCAAAGCACAAGATCCAGCAGTTGTAGGAATACCGGCCAACATGGCCCCAGAAGGCTTGAACATGCGTCCAAGCACGTCACGTGCGGCCATGAGGACCAACCCTCTAGCAGCCGCCGGACCTCGATCGTCATACGCGGATATGGCGAAAAAAGTGAAAGTGGCCGTGATACCTGTGGAATACCCCCAGGTAATGCTTAGTCACGAAGACATGTCGGTGCTGGAAAACACCATCCTAGACGAGGTGGTTGAGTCTGGATGGGCGGTCTCGTTCGCGGGCATTCATTTTCGGGTGGGATTCCTGATCATTGAGTGCTCCAACGAAGACTCAGCCAACTGGTTGAGAGCCGTCGCACCGAAGCTGCGTTTGTGGAAGGGCGTGCCCCTCACATGCAAAGTGGGAGACGAAATACCGTCGCCCCACAGCATTACCATCTATTGCCCAAGAAGCATAGACAGGACCTCGGAATTCATTCTGGCTCTGATAAGGAACCAGAATAGTATGGATATCGAGGCCTGGAAATTAATATCCAGGAGAGACGAAGGAGGTGGATCACTCCTGGTTATTGGGGTAGACGAGCTTTCCAAAAAGGCTATAGAGGAAAGAGGACATCAACTCTCTTTCCGGTATGGGACCATCCATGTGAATGGTCTCAAAAAGAAGGTCGGGGCAAACAAGCCAACCGAACCAAAAGACAGTGAAGCAAATGTGGAGGACATCCCCACCACATCTTTGGCCCCCGTGGCAGAACCGAGCATCCACCCGCTACAGCCCGCCGACACGTCGGAGGACCTCGCAGAGGACGAGGATCTGGCGGATGTGACGCTCTGTCACGAAGAGGAAGTGGAGGACCACGAAGTGACGATGTCCCCACAGGAGTTAGCGGAGGAGCTGCAAGAGGATGCGGCAGTTGCTGACGTCACAATGACGAGCAGCGGTGACGAAGGCAGCTCCAGGCCCCAGACACCATGGCAACTGGAGCCCATCCTCTAGTTGATGACTAGAATCATCGATACCAGGTTAGCCCAGGTGAACATTCACCACGCCAAAGCAGCCTCGGCGGTGCTGGCTAGAATGTTCACCAAAGAACATCTTGGGCTAGCCCTGGTACAGGAGCCATGGGTGTATAACGGCATTAAAGGCCTTTATACATCCGAATCGAAGGTAATCTGGGATCAGAGAAATCTAGCCCCTAGAGCATGCATCATGGTAAGGAAAAATATTAATTTCATTATCCTTTCAGAATTTTTAACTAGAGATTGTGTCCCGATAATGGTCCAGGCCACTGGCGACACTGCCTCTATGGTGGTAGTGTCGGCGTACTTCGCAGGAGATGGACCCTGCCCACCACCAGAAATTGAGAGACTGGTGGAGTACTGCAAGACGGAGAAGATGCCGATAGTTATCGGATGCGATGCCAACGCGCACCACTCGATATGGGGCAGCAGCGGCATCAACATAAGGGGTGAGTACCTCACAGATTTTATTGCTAAATATAATCTAGAAGTAGGCAATGTCGGATCTACACCGACATTTGTAACAAGGGTTAGGGAGGAGGTCCTCGACATCACCCTGGTCAGTCGGTCCCTAAAACCTCATCTTAGGGACTGGCACGTCTCACCAGAGGAATCTATGTCAGACCATAAGATAATCCTATTTAAGCTGCAGCTAAATACGGATAGTAGCACCCCCAGTAGGAACCCCAGAAAGACAGACTGGGAAAAGTTCAAGTCCACCCTAGAGCTCAACCTCTCCAACGGGACATCTGGTATACCCAGAACCCCACCTGAGCTAGAGAGAGCTGTAGGAAATCTAAATAAAAGCATAACAGATGCTTTTATGGATAGTTGCCCGTTAGGGAAAAAACGCATGGTCAAAGATGCTCCCTGGTGGAACGAAAGCCTGGAAAGGCTACGTTTAACTACACGTCGCCTCTTCAACAAAGCAAAGAGAGACGGAGAATGGGAGAGGTACCGTGAAAGTCTGACCTCCTATAACAAGGATATTAGGAAGGCCAAAAGGCAGAACTACAGGAACTTCTGCGAAAGCATAGTCAGCACAAGCGAAAGCGCCAGGCTCCACAGAGCAATGGCAAAGCGATCGCCTGATGCTAACCTAGCATTGAAACGTAGAGACAACTCCTTTACGAGTAGCAATATGCAAAGACTAGAGCTCCTCTTCGAAACGCACTTCCCAGGTAGCATACCCTATCGGGAAGAAGGTATCGTGAGAGGAAGCAGTTATAGACCGTCGACTGCTGACTGGGCATGTGCCAAGCTGACAGTCACAGCCGAGAGATTGAAATGGGCAATTGGTACTTTCCAGCCCTACAAGTCTCCAGGCTTAGACGGGATATCACCAGCATTCTTACAGATCGGTAAGGACTTACTCCTCTCCCGCATCAAGAAGATACTGCAGGGTAGCCTTGCCCTCGGTTTTATACCGAGCGCTTGGAGAAGTGCTAGGGTGGTCTTCATCCCCAAGGCTGGGAAGAAAGACATCACCAACCCAAAGTCCTTCAGACCCATCAGCTTGACTTCGTTTTTACTGAAAACATTGGAAAAGCTGGTGGACTACAATATTAGAAGCACTCTGCTGATGCAGAGTCCGCTGCACACAACGCAGCATGCTTATAGAGCGGGCAGGTCCACGGACACGGCACTTTATCAGCTGAAGAGCATGTTAAGCTCAACAGTTGATAATAAGGAGATAGCACTGTGCGCCTTCTTGGACATAGAAGGCGCCTTTGACAACACGTCACATGATGCGATTAGGGCCACCCTTGCAAGAAGGGGTCTGGACTCCACCACCAGTAGGTGGATACTGGCACTACTGGGGTCCAGACAAGCCACCGCATCAACACATGACAGTAAGGTTACAGTCTTAACCACCAAAGGCTGCCCCCAAGGGGGTGTACTATCTCCGCTACTCTGGAGTCTGCTAGTAGACGAACTGCTCAACAGACTTACCACCAGAGGTATCCAATGTCAAGGCTATGCCGATGATATTGTCATAATAGCGAGAGATAAATTCGAGGAGAAACTCTGCGATATAGTCCAGACAGGGTTAAAAATAACGAGAGACTGGTGTATGGAGGTTGGACTCAACCTAAACCCTACAAAAACAGTCATCGTCCCCTTTACTAGACGGTACAAGCTGCAGAGGATGAAACAAATACGGCTCTCAGGATGCCTATTAGAAACCAGTAAGGAAGTTAAGTACCTAGGGGTCACATTTGACAGCAAGCTAAACTTTGGCACCCATGTACAAAACACGGTATCGAAGTGCTCAAGAGCGCTCTATACGTGCCGGAGTATAGCCGGAAAGTCATGGGGCACATCACCAAAGATTATGCGATGGCTATACACAATGGTGGTGAGACCTATGCTGACTTATGGAGTAATAGCATGGGGTGATAGAGCGCGGCTTATCACCGTGAAAAGAGAGCTGCAGAAACTGCAGAGACTGGCTTGCGTATGCATGACAGGGGCAATGCGCACCTGTCCAACAATGGCCTTGGAAGCCTTAATGGAGATAAACCACTCCACCACACAATAAGGCTCCAACAGAAAGCTACACTC